>SNQJ01S0008364.1:244669-256452 GCA_010110895.2 Picea sitchensis | reverse complement strand
CATATAAAAGATATAAACACATACCTCTTCTTTTCAACAATTAAATACCAGTCATCTTCTTCTTCATCTAGCTCAACATCTGTATCGGGATCTAGTTTAGAATCAATATTGGTGAAAGGATTTGTCATATCAACATCATCATCGACACCATTTTTGCTAATATAGTTATTGATATCATCAATGAGATCTTCATCTCCTACATTTGGATGATCAACTTCTTCGTCTGACACATCGACTACAACCACCTGCTCGTGATCTGCATAATCATGATCTTCTTCCTCGTTATTATATTCATCCTCGACTACATGATTATACTTTACTGGTCTTTCTATTGGATCATATCTAACAATGTATGACTAACCTACTTTACTAGGTACCTCTGAGTAAAATACTTGCTCACATTGACTTGGAAGAACATAAGGCTCTATACCTGGTTCAAATGCACTTATATTAACCATGGCAGATCCATTATCATGCTCAATAACAATTCTTTCAGGATCACGTTCATGCATCTGTAGCCTTCACCATTTAACCTAAAAAAAAAACATTTTAAAGGAATTAAAATCACACTCAATTATATCCTCCAAATGCCCATAGTACCTATTTTCAGTTTCTTCCAGATTTCTATTACTTCTAGAGGAAATGTTGGTGGCCTTAAACACTGCAGTTATCCCACAATATGAGGTTTTCATCTTATCATCCAACATTTTGATATGAAATTTACGATCATTACACCACATAGCCTTGTGATGTTTCAACTGCAACATGGACAACAAGTAAAAAAATATATTGCCAATTAATAAACCTCATATAGGACTTAGTAAATATATATTTCAAAAATTAAACAAACCAAATACATTGAAAAATTGGGAAATAACTAGGAAAATGTGGGTAAAAAATTTACTTGCCTGTTTATCTTTTAAACCAAAGGATTAATCAATTTCCCTTGATGTAAGATCAAGAAATTGATCTCGATGACAATGCGTTGTTTTAATAATCTTACTCACCCCTTCCCATGATAACCTACCGAAGTATTCTTCAGTATATTATATCCAATGCTCCATCCAATCAAGGTTGTTTGCAATGTGAAAATGTAAAGCATCCCACTCTCGAGAAACTATGTGATAAAATAAAAAATTAATATCATTAATTAGCTATTGCTAATAAATGGAAATAATTTAATATAGTTCAATATGAAGGAACAAAAAATTAAAAAAATCAGTATGATAAAATAAATGTGTAATATATTAAATCTATGTCAACATCTAATAATTACCTTTCACAATCCTCAGTTTACCTTTCCCCAATAGGAACTCCCGTTCAAATTTGTTGATGGAGTCGAGATGCCAAATGCGAGGCACATTCATATTTTCTGCTAATTTAGGTAGATATTGACTAATGTACACCATGCATTGATATACCATATATCCGTCAACCATAGAACTCTCTGGACGTGCTCTTTTTTTAACAAAAGACTTCAATGACTTCAACTGCCTCTCCACCATCACATTGAACTTGTGTGTATTGGTCCACATAATTCAATCTCTTCAACTTGGTGTATGAGGTAGTGTTCTTGTGCATTGAAAAATGCTGGAGGTAGATACTGTTGCATTTGACACATTAGTCGGGGAATTTCTCTCTTCCAATACCTTATATCTTCTTTATGAATTTCTTTTTATGATAGCCACCTACAAATGTTGATGCAATAAAATAATATCAAGGCATACATAAATTTGTAGATAAAACATAATATGTCAATAAGTTCTGCTACAAATCACATAAGAAGTACATTTTCCTTATAAAACATTACTTACATCATGTATTTTCCAAGTACATAAATAATTTGTTTTATGTTGTTGTCAAAGTTTCCTGGGAGAGATAAAGGTAGAACATACTGTAATAAAAAACAAGTAATTGTTATTTGTTTCCAAAAAATGTGTACCAATAAGGAAATATATTATAACCTACTAATTAGCTTAATGAATGTATGTCAGCCATGTGTTTTAACCCCACCAAAATTGCCTTTTTTCATTAAGATATTTTGTATGTTCGACAAAAACCCCATCGGAAACCTAATTTTTCGAATGATATCTTTTACAATATTGCTTTGTTGCTTCATCAATAACCAAGGAATACTAGTATTATGTTCATGCCCATTTCCATTAGAATTAATAATAACACTTTGCAATGTGTGATTAGCTTCTTGGATGTCACAACAAATCTTTCCAATTCTCTCTTTGTCAGTCCTTCCATCTAATATTCACCATAACAATTCTGTTATGTTCTTCCCAATATGCATTTTATCAAACAAATGAACTATTTGTAGGTGCTCGTAGTATGGAAATCTACTGAATTGCATCGGGTAACTTTCCCGCCCAATTTAAAAAAAACATGAAAATAATGGAAACGTGGAAACTTTTTGTGGAATAATCTGCCCATATGTAGTAGTGGAAGTTACTAACTATGATAGAAAAATTATGTTGAAAAAACATGTGTGGCTCTATCATTCACCATGAGCCAGACGTGGCATTTCTCTGAGTCGATGATGAGGTATGAAGGATTTTCTAGTGCATGGGTTGGACAGTATACATTGAAAGATTACATGGATTCGATTAAGAATTTTATTTAGAATTCACACTCAGTTTGCATGATGACATGGCTTAGGTATGAGAGTTTCCAATTATGGCGGATGAAAGGGAAATCACAACAACAAGGTTTCCACAAGACGTAGAACAACAAATTTCTTGAAAATTAGCATTTCTTTCCTTGAAGGAAGAATTCATGCATGATGGAGAATAATTGAAAAATAAAGAGAATTGGTTTTACAAAAATGTCTTGGATCCATCTTCGGGAAAGTTTTCATACCATACCCAAAAATATCTCACATGTGAGGGGCACTATGAAACCATTTTCTGGTATCACCTAAAGTTGTTGAACCACTTGTGGTGCCAAAGGTTAGTTAACAATCCATTCTTCCTTTGGATTTTTTTACATCATATGACTCACCATGTATAGAGGTATAAGTGTCCACACAACTTCCTCTCTCATCATGGTCTCATTAATATCCTTATAAAACATGCATTAGAGCGAGAAAACCATGCATGGGAATATTTTGTGGGTCTCCGACCTCCTTAAGTTACAAAGAAACCTGCAACACTAGAGGAAGAAATGAGACAAGTTAAAGTGAATAGAATAGGTCCAAGATAGCCTTTATAGGGGTAGGAAAAACAATAGGATTCCTCCCATGACCGTGAAATTGATATCACAGGTAACACACTCCCTAAGAAGAAGGCCTGACCCACATGAAAGAGAAGAGATGAAATAATACCCGAGGTTCATGTTCCATGGAAGAGCATGACACACTCTTTGTCTAGAATGGGCATATTTTATAACAAACAAGAACCAATAGAATAAGAACTTATGAAGAAAATAGACATCCTTTCTCACACACAAGANTGGTTGCACAGAAGATAAAAAGAAATAAGCACGTATTGCCACATAAGAACCAGCATGGGAAGAAGGGAAACCTCTTGCTAAAACAAAAGAACCAACAAGGGGAGTAGAACCAATTGAAGAGGAGCCTCCTATTGACACAGATAAGGAAAAATCCCTTGTTGTAACACAAGAACCAACAGGAGAAAACACCTAATATTTTGTAGCACAAGGCCATAACAAGGATTCTTGTACAACATAAAGGTAGGACAATAATTTGGATACAACAAAGGGGCCAATGAGGAATGTAAATGAAGGTCTTGTTGCAGCTCCGAAAAGGAGGAGTCTCAAGCATAAGAGGAAGAAAAATATTCTAGGTAACATACTTAGGCCATTGTATTATTCCCTTACACAACATAACCCGAATTTAAGGAAAATAATGGATTGAAAAAGTAAATCAGAACATTAAGGGACAAAATACAAAAGGATTAGTCAAGCCTTGATTTTCATGCCCAAGTGGTTGGACTTAGCTGCTAATTCTATCAAAATCTTGTAAAAGAATTAAGTGCATCGTTCAAAGAAATGGGGGATACTGGGAGAATAATGGCATTGTTGGAATGAGTGGATGTTAGGACTTAGAATGAACCAACCCCGATGGAGGACCATGGAGATAAAAAAAAAGAGTTCTTTCCTCCTGAGAATGTGAATGTTTAAAGTCAAACCGAGGTAGATTTAAATAAATACCATGGAGATCAGACTTAATATGTGATCCCTTTTGAGTAGGTCAATGAAGAGACCTAGACATAAATCCTTATGGAAGATGGTGGAGTCCAAACATACATTGAGGGTGACTTCTAGCCAAGAGCCCAATTGGATAAATGGAAAATCCTAGTCGATACTTATGAAAAAGGAATAGTCCCCTTGTAATAATGTAGACAAGCCATCTACAATATTAGTTAGAGATGGGATGAGCAACTGAGAATTCATAGATGTAAATGGGAATAGTGGAAGAAATATATAAACAAGGCCTCTAAGCTACAATCCTAAGTGAGACTTCTGGAGGAAGAGAAAGGGTAGGTGAGCACCCTTTTTGGATCCATCCTCACTTGCAGAGAACCCTCTCTAGTTTCTTTAGTATTATTGAATGAGAGATACTTTATGTTTTAGTTTAGAGCAGTGGAAACATGTAAACCCTATAAGGAGTCCTCTTTAGATACCTTCTTGCAGGTATGTTATAAGATCAAGAAAGAAGATAAAAACTTGCTTTGTGAACTTTACCAGCATAACATCCTCCTAGATGTTGAGCCAGAATGAAATACAACTCCTTTTGTGGGAGGTATCTAGTTAAGGGAATTCACATCATTTATGAGAAAGAAATCCTAGTGGAAGAGTGGTTTGTTCATTTCTTAGAAGAATCAAAATTGCAACCTATGGGTAAGAGGAGAGTTCCATAATCCCAAGATTTCTCTCATCTAAAATTATTTATGGGTTAGCTATCATAATCATGAAACCTTCATGGCCAATAACATAGGAGAATCCATATGTGACTATGTATATTGCATCGAATTTTTGATGTGATATTATCTATAGGGAAGTAGACAAGGATGAGAACATGCAATAATAGAGATAAGGAAAAAGGGCGCCTTCAATTTCCATAATTTTACAGTGGATTTGAAACAAGTTTTCAGATGTGTCCAATGCATGAAGGCATGTGCAAATAGTTGGATAGTGTATTCACATCATTTATGAGAAAGCATGCCTAGTGGAAGAATGATATGTTCATTTCTTAGAAGAATCAAAGTTGCAACCTCTAAGTAAGAGGAGAGTTCCATAATCCCAAGATCGTTCTCATCTCAAATTATTTATGGGTTAAATCTTAGAATCATGAAACCTTCATGGCCAATAACATATGAGAATCCATATGTGACTGTGTATATTTCATCAAATTTCTAATGTGATATGATCTATAGGGAAGCATACAAAGATGGGAACAAGAACCAATAGAGATAAGGAAAAGGGATGCCTCCAATTTCCATAATTTCATAGTGGATTTGAAACAAGTATGCAGATGTGTCCAACGCATGAAGGCATGTGGAAATCATTGGATAGGGTTGAGATTTTTATACCCAATGATTTGTCTTCCTTCCCCTAAGTATCAACAAGACTATTAGTTGTTACATATCAAGGAGGAACGTTACTAACATGATATTGAAAGAAATGGAGGATATTACTCGACATATGAGGCTAGACATAAAGGCTTCAATATCAATAGTCTTCCCTCCACCAATTTTTTTTTAGATTTATATTAACTATATTAATTTTGTGAGGACATGAAATGATTTTGGTTGGGTGGAGACGAAGGGTGTTCGAAATACTACCTTTTTCACACCCTTTTCTTACTTTCCTGCACTAGTTTTTCCATTATCCCTACTTGATCTTGAGTATAACGACATATTTTTTCACCAAGTTTGTCTCACCACAATTCATGTCATTTTAGATCCTTTTGATAGCATAAACAAGGGTAAATTTGACAGTTTTATGCTTACTAATGAATGTGTTGAGACACTTTTGCAAAAGGTATGTCACATGCATATAAACAAAGTTGTTGCAACACAGTTCCTAGTTGTTGCAACATGATCTTACGTTATTGTGACACAGTTCCTAGTTACTGCAACATGATCTTACATTGTTGAAACACAATTCCTAGTTGTTGTAACATGATATTATGTTTCTACAACACAATCCCTAGTTGTTGAATCACAACCTAACAATACTGCAACACAATTCCAACATTGTTGTTGCAACACGAATTCAAGTGGTTGCAACACGACAATGATGAACATTAATTTCCTTCTCTACAACATGACACCAATGATTTTGTTTGAAGCTTTCCAGTTGTGAGAAACATGTTACAAAAATACATCACGAGCACATCATCATGAGAAACATAATCAAAACAAAAAAAGGAGGAAACAACAAGGAGACAACTGGAAACTATTGAACCAAGGTATGAACCATTCCAACAAGATTCTTCTAGTGAAGGAAGATGTTAGTTCATGAAGGAAACCATTGTGTCTATATTAGTCAAGATATTTAACGAATTAGAGAATATATTGAGGATCCTAGATCCTCATGGTTGTCCTCATTGATTTCTTGCTAAATAAATCACAATGTAAAATGTATAAATTTCCTGCTTGATTTGAAAAAGAGTCATAATATATTGTAACCTTGAACTCTATTTCTCGGAAGTAATGAAGTTTATATTTTGATTCTCATGCTCTATTTTTTATGTCAATGATCATTTGAAGCTTAGTGTGTGATTGAAGTTTTTATTCAGTACCTATCCTAAGGAGGTAGGGCCCCCTCCTTATTTAGGTATTGTTGTATTGTAAGTATAGGTTTCCTTTCTGCAGATTGGATTATCTTTCAGAATTCTTGTGTATATGTTTCTATTCTGCTACAACACTATATTATATTACTCTATATTTGACAGTTTCATGCTTCTTGTCTTAAGAAACTTTGTTTCTTAGTTATTTCATATTTTTAATGGTCTAAGATTAATCATAATTGTACGAAAAATTATTTCATTAAATGATTACATGATTAAAGAAAGTAGACATTCCTTGACATATTCGCTATATAGGTTTGGATCTTGTTTGAAGTGTGTTTTCTTTCAATACTTAGAGTAAAATCCAATTCATGTCATATTCATACTAGGGTCACAACATTTTGTGCTTCTAGTGTGATTGAATTAGTTAGTTACAAATTTCAATTACAATCAACTGGGGTTACAACATGACACTATTCCAAGCCGGTTGAACTCGATTAAGCTTACTTTCATTTTCCATAACCTATACTATCGATTTTTTTTTCTAATTTTGTTAGAAGTTGGTGACTTTGTCAAAAGTGATGGTAGGGAAAATCCCCCTATTACTATGTTGGGTTAGAGTATAGGAAGAGAATTTATGATGCAGGAACATCTCTCCACGTCAGCCAGCCAACCAGCCAGCTGCGTCAGTGCATGCCCTCAAGGATGAAGAGTGGCACAGCTGTTGTCTTCAATTTTGAAATTGAATGTAATTTAATGTTTTAGGTTGTTGAGCCGTGAAGTCGTGCCTTTGTGTAGGAATTAGAGTAGGTAGGCCTTTAATGGTTGTAAGGATGAGATCTAGATCCATATTCTGGACTAGACAACCCATTCAATGTAATTGAATAGGGTAGGTAGATTGGAGGGAAGAGCTCTAAGAGCCCCCTCATGTAAAAGATTAATTTCATTCTCATTTGGAGTTGTTGTAAGAATTAGTTGTAAAATTCGAGAGAGTAGAAGAGAAAAATCCGAGACTCTGTTAAAGTCGGCGCTCAGAACAACCTTGTAAATAGGCATTTTATTAATACAAAACAACAGTTTTTCCTGCATGTATTTCTATGTTATGTGAATGTCTATGAGTGTTCATGTTTACGTTGTAGATGTATGCTAGGAATTTGCAGGAGTTGTTTGATTTTCAAGCTTGAGAGGTTCTTTGTGGTTTCATGCCAGGAGGGCGTGACAGAGTACTGCGGTCTCTGAATACCAGTGCACAAAAGCACTTCTGAATTCTGTGGATTCAGACAAAGACGTGCCAAGTGGGCACAGCAACTGAAATCATTGACTCAGAAAAATACCTTGGAGGTTGTTGAACACCTCAAAAAGAAAGGTTGTGTAGCAAGACACAGTTGCAGACAGAATTTCTGAGGAGTTATGTAAAGCTCTACCAGATGGGCATTGAGACAGTGCAAGGAGGGCACAGAAGAACTCTGCTGTGATTTCAAGTAGAACTAGAATCACTAAGGATTATGAGAGCTCTGCCAGGAGGGCATTGAGCAAGTGCATAGGGAACACAGGAGAAGATAGAAGCTCTGAGGAGTTCTGTACAACTCTACCAGGAGGGCATTGAGTCAGTGTGCAGACAAGCACATGAAGAGAACTCTTCGAGTTCTGTAGTTGAAGGAAGAATCCACTGAGGGATCTTCATAGGGTTGTTGAACACCCTATAGACTCAGCAAGAGGTTTCTTAAGCCAAGGATAACTAGGAGGGCATCCAAATTCTCCATCTATAGGAGAAAGGAAGAAGGATTTATTTCCTTAAGGCCTGAGGAGCAGGAAATCTCAGAAGGAGTAGCATTTTGTGTGTAAAGACTCTGTAGAGGCATAGAAGTCACAGAATCCCTTGAGGATTCAAAGGATAAGCTCAAGAGGAGTAGTGATTTCGGCACACGAAGCCATAGCTACAAGGAGTGCATAAGTGAAAGGACTCTTTGGGAGATTTCAGAGTCTCTAAAGCTCAAGAGGAGTAGCATCTTTGAGAATGCAGGGGAGACTCAAGGTGAAGAGATTGTAGGGAAGATGAACAAAGGTCGAGGCCTTTGATAATTTGAAATTATTCCAAGTCCGGAAGAAAAGAGCCAAGGCTCAGCGGGAGCAATAACTGCCATCGAATCAGCCGAGAAGATCTAGACCATTGAATATTTTGTGTCCAGGGAGTAGCAGGAGGAGTGCAAGAGCCGAGGAGATTCTAATTCGTCAGATCTTAAGCTAAAACCCAATAGCCATTGGATCTATCGAGAGCTGCATGAGATTTAAAACTCACAAGCAGAAGCGAAAGTCCCAAAGGGGTGATATCGGGATATCGACGTTCGGGAGTTCGGGAGTCCGGAGGACGAGAATCCGGGCACTCCACATCAAAAATCATGAAAAGGCAAAATAGATCTAAGCCATTTGTTGGAAATAGGACACGTGTCACGGAATCACCCATTTCAAAGATTTGGGCACCGGGACTCACAGAGGTGAGCATCTTGACTTCGCGAGTAGCGAAGTCTCGAGGAAATCCGAGCCATTCGTCTGTGAGCGGACACATGCTGTGAGATCCTCTCTATCGGGGATTTGAACATCGAGGTTCAGAGAAGGATGTCTGTCGACTTCGCAAATGGCAAAGTCATGAGAAGATCAGGACCATCCATTTGAGGAGGACAGGTGGCAGAGATCTAGGGATCTCACGAACTCAGAGGTTCACAAGGTGAGAGCTCAGGATTTGGGTGCTCCAAGTTGTGAGTGGAGAAGTCGCGAGAGAATCGCAGCCGTCCATCTGAGGGGGATAGGTGGCAGCAATCATGGAGTCGGCGAAGTGCCGAAGAGATATAGGATTTGAGGCTCATGAACTTGGAAGTTTGCAGGGTGAGGGCCCAAGAGTTGGGTGCTCCAAGTTGCAAATTCGCAAAGTCATGAGGAGTGGAGACAACTGTTAGATTTGGGTCAAGGGAGGGCCATTGAATCAGAGCCTCATCGCGTGTTTCATGCTTTCGGAGGTTCAAAGGTTGGGAGAACCTCGTCTCGACATCAGAAGTTGTGAAGTTCTGAGAGCCGAGGCACGAGTGTGGACATGTGGCAGAACCACAAGGTGGGGCCTACGTGATTGGTAGGTGAAGACGCATCATCTGGAGGAAGGAGTCAATACTCCATTGACTTATTGCATCTTAGGGATTTGCGAGATAAGAGCACGAGAGCTCAACATTGAAACATACGAGGTTGTGAGTAGTGATAACGTGAGAGGGAAATTAAATATCTCTTCTCAGGGGTTCATGAAGGGAAGGTGCCAAGGTTGGACGCTACAACTTTTGAAGGGGCGAGTTGCGAGAAGTGCGAAAGGAAGGTCAACCTTCGCTGACTTTTAAGTCTCGGAGGATCGCACAAGGAGGGAATGAGAGTTCAACCCTTAAACTCACGAAGTGGCAAATATCAAGAGGAGCTAGGATTAATATTAGCTGGTGGTCATGCACAGAAGGCACTGACAAAAGAGGAGCTATACCCATTTTGTGATCTCAGGTATCACAGGATTGAGAAGGAAGAGTCAGAAGTTTTGACTCGCGAACTCACAAGATTTCGAGTTGCGACCAACACCTTTGGAATTGGGCCTTGGTCATAGCGTTGTAGTCACTTGGGAAAGGTGGAGCTCACGCCTAGTGTTGTTCACATAGGAGAGATTCTGAAAAGGACCTGTGGATCGATAATTGGAGATTCCAGCAGGGAGTCAAAAAGAGCCGCTTCGACTCATAAAATCAATTGAGCGATCCTTAAGACCCGGAGGTTACACAGAAACTCTGTCGAGGCAGAGGTGGCGGTCTGCGTCAATTTATCTCCCTTAAAAGACAATCTTGTTTATAAACCACCCCAAACACTCTAAGTGGATTAACATAAAGAGATAGGAAAGTAGGTCAGAAGTAGTACCTTTGGTCCTAATGTTCAATGTAGACCTCCTCCATCTTTGTAGATTCCCAGGCTACTGGTCTCGTCCCAAATATGACTTGCAAGAACACTTAGGAAAACAATTCTACAAATATTATATCTCTATTCATCAATATTAGGGTTAGATATAAACCATTATGCATAAATAAAATGAAAATCATAAACACATAATATTTGGGACACGAAAAGGACTATTTTATTCTTTATAAGGATTAAAAGTTACAATCTTCAACAACTGACGCTCTGTGAACCAGGTCTGGGATCCTCTTACAATCAACTTATCACTTTAGGGAAAGGGAATGGATTGTATATGAGAAAGGGATAAAGAGGGAATGTTGAGGCCAAAACCTAGAAAGGGATGCAATACCTGGAATGAGAGGGGGAAGGGATTTTGGCAAAGTTTCTTTGTTCTCATGCTTTTTATTGGAATGGGACCCCAAGACCTCCTTTTATATGACAAAAGGATAGTTATTCAGTTTTGGTATGGGATACATAGGGTGAATTGGTTGGGAAACCCTCGATAGCCCTTAAACTCTACCGAATTCCTTGCAACTTTTGGAGGTAAATGCAGGTTGTTTAGTGTGTAGCTAGCATATGTAAACAGGTTGTTTAGTGTGTAGCTAGCATATGTAAATAGGTTGTCTATCATGCATATAGCGTATGTACGTGGGTATTAGTGCAGCAGGGCGCGTACATGCTCCAAAAAATGGTTTTTGAAAGAGAGATCCTCAACAATAGTTTGGAAAATTGTGCAAGTAGAAGGGCCAATGCCATGTATCCATAGGTAGGGAATTTTAGGGATATAACATATGCCCCCTAATGTGTGAGGTCAGAAGAGCAACTGATGGATGAAATACATTACAATTGTTGGATCATGTTGTCATTGATGGCAATGGTTTGATTGATTGATGTCAAATGATTGATTGATGTCAAAGGATTGATTGATTGATGATTGATGTAATATGTATTGTCCTTGATGAGAATGCATAGATGAATATGGATCAATGAGTTGTCATTGATACATGATGAATATGGATCGATGTGGTTTCATTGGTATATGATGCATTGTTGG
>SNQJ01S0008364.1:232828-243059 GCA_010110895.2 Picea sitchensis | reverse complement strand
CATTGTGGTGATGACTTGTTGATGATATATTGCTGATATATGTTGCTAATATGTGCTCACATCTAACTGGTTATAAATGACAACAATGTGTAATGAATAAATGTTGCATTCACCCCCCCTCTAAGTGTGGTAGGTGTGTCCAACAACATTATCTTTACTAGTGGGAATGCACGAATTCAAGTGAGCCTGAGACCAGAGTTCAAGAGGTCTCCATTTGTAATACAATAATAATCTTTCTAAGGCAGGCATACCCATGCTCAGGATGAACTGATCATGGCTTCCAATCAAGTACATTGCATAAACATGTCATAGAAATGTCTATATAAAGTGTATCTGCAAGAAATACACAATGGATATACATCTCAAAATCAATCGGTGATATTCAAGTGCAATATAATATGCATCTTCAAGAAGAATCAACGCTTGTGGTTGGATATGAGGACTTCATAACTCGAGAAACAACTTCAATATCTTCAACAACTCGGGTAGGAGTACAATAGGAGTGTAAGACTCACTACTATGAGTTATTCGACATACCGTCGGGGAAGTACTAGAGGATCTCGATCATCAGGCACATAACTTCGTCGATTTTGAATCTGGACTTGACTGGATTCACGGGATGGTCGATTCATGAAAGTCAAGAGAAAAACTGTAGAATGGCTGACTCAGGTTGGATAAAAATTCCCTTGGAAAAAAGAACGAAAGATGATCAGACTCAGGAAACGTAATATTGACATAAGTATGTGATGTAGGAGGCACCAAAAACTCTCCATATGTTTGGAAGAGTAACCAAACAGAGGAGCGCACAACTCTATGTAGAAAGAAAAACTTCCTAAGGTCATACTAGATCCCAATTTTTTATGAACAAATGGAAGGATGTGATTTACCCAAGGGCGACTATCTTGCTGTCGAAAAAAGAGTGTATAGTTCTCATCCCCTCTTTTTGGAATATTTGATTTTTTTGTCTTTTTCAAATTTTTAATGATCTTGAAAAAGAATAAAAGAATGTTACGTTACAAAGGAGGAATGAGTGTCATGAGAAATAAAGTTGGTTCCAAGCACATGTAACATATTGATTCTTAAGGAAAGGAGACATGTATAGGATAAGGACACTCGAGGAACATTCCTCTGTGGGTCAAGGTGTTAGTTCGTAAAGGAAAAAGAGTGTTGCAAGGCTTGCGTTTAAGGAATTCTTTAGAGGTTCAATTGAGAGAAACATGGAGCCGGCATTAGGATAAAGACACAAAGATGAGACCAACAATGCGATTATTCACGACACAACAAGACTTCTTCTATGTTAATTTTTACGATCCTGAAGAGGGTAATATCGGTGGTTTTTTCACATTTAGAGAGTTTGAAAAAATGATAAAAGAAGACTCCAAGGAGTTCCTTTTTTGAAACCAGTCTAGTCAGTTCGAAAAAGGGTTAAACTTATACTGAAAAGACGTCTTTTCAAAAACCGTTTTAACGAGTGTAACAAAGACAATATCACTCAGCTATCTTTTCAATTTTAAGGAGTCTGAACAGAGATTAACTATGAACTCGCAATCTTTTTCTAGGTTTAGTATCCTTAGCCCCAAAAAGTATAAAATATAAATGAGGATAACTCTCCTGGCAAGAAAAGTCTTCCGAGGTGTACCTTTTTCCAGAATAATCTATTGGATGGAAAAGGGTTAAACTCATGTTGAATAGATGTTCTTTTTGGACCAATTTAACGAGTGTGAAAGGAACAAGGTCACTCGATGATATTTTCATATTTGGGGAGTCTAAAAAGAGATTAAATATGGACTCTGTAGGGGTTCCTTTTTCGTAAGTAATCTCCAAGGCCTGAAAAAGAGATAAACCAAAACTAAGGAGAATGTTCCTTTTTCAAAAATTTAGTCCCTTAGGCCCGAAAAAGGGTTAAACTTATGCCTGAGAATAATCTTCTAGAGAACCGAATTTCTTAGAGAATACCTTTTTTCATAAAATTAGCTATCCAGAATGAACAATGCGTAAAATACCACCAGACAGATGTGCCTTCAAATTTGAGTTTGGAAAGCATGAATGGCAACAAGATCGCTCGACAATCTTTTCAATTTTTGAGATTCTGAAAAGGGCTTAAAAAAGACTCCTGGGGGGCTACTTTTCTCAAGTAATCAAGATGATATTGAAAAGAATAAATACAGTCTCATTGGATGTTTCTTTTGAAATTTAAAGCGAGCTTGAAATACAACAAATCAGGCTCATAGGGAGTTCTGTGGGTAAAGGCTAGAAAAATATGAAGAAGAATGAGGCTTCATCACAAAGTCATGGCAGGACTAAATGAGACTCCCATGCCTATGAATTACTTTGACATGGGCACCAAATGGAAAACAAGGTTGTAACTAGGATTCCCATGGAAGGAAGGCTTTACCACATAAATTACAACACACTTATCAACAAGGAAGGTTACTGTCGCAATTTAGTGGGGTCGATCCTAAGGCCAAATGAACCACGAAACGGATAATGCAAAAATGCAAGTAGGGAAAAATATAACCTATATGCTAGTTTCTAGGTCAATACCTTTCGGAATGGATCGATATGATGAACATATGTTAAAGAAAAAACATCTCCAAGATACTACATATAAGGTCAATAACACTCATCCAAAAGTTAATAGATCCAATATAGATAAAAACTTTGGAAAATAAGAGGTGCTACTAAATACAAAACTTGAAAACAACAAACCTGGACTGTACAATATGTACAAGGTACTACACAACCTTATTTCTCATGCATGGTAGTAGTTCAGGTAGAGCCTGCTACTAGGCTCTGACCAAGAGTATCTTCTATACTCAACCTGGAAAGTCTCCAAAAAGGGAAGAAAACACAAACCATGGTGTAAGTCTTCCCATGATATAGAAACCATAGTCATGGCTTCAAGGATATCCTCATCTGAAGGAAATTCAAAATCTGAGAAATGACGTGAACGGGGAGGGTCGACAGTCCCAAAGGGTGAAACAAACTGACCATATTCCATATGACGATAGAGGTTTTGGCCAGGACTGGAAGAGACTATTCATGAAGAATCACAAGAACAAGGGTTTGAGGATATACAAACAGTGAGATCAAACTCAAAAGGAAACTCAAGACCACTCAGACCAAGAAGGAGAAGAAAGTGCTCCCATGCCCCCATTGGATAAAAATATTGATCAATTGTTGAGACCATGTCTCGAGAAGGTAAACATGATTTCATAGGTTCCTTCTCAAAAGAAATTGAACATTGAGGATAACATGCCACATAATTAACCCATGGCTGGGTAGAGTCTACACGAACACTAGGAACATATAAAGGGGCATCCTGAACTAATTTTGAATTATGATGGTGATTATAATATGAAAACTATAGTGACAATTCTTTCATTTTGAGGGAAACACATCACCCATAAAAGAATAGACACCACGACATTCATAACATACACAGAATCATGCCCGAGAAGAATATTGAAATATAATGGGCCTTGCACCACTATAACATCGACAAGGAAAATATTCCAACCTAACGAGATAGAAAACTAAGGAATAATCCCCAAATATTAACTAGGACGTCTATCAAAATCCAACAACTCATGCGAAGCAGACACAAGCTCGGGAGATCCCAAGGCTTGCCTAGCCAAGGAGGTAAACGTAGGTTGTTTAGTATGTAGCTAGCGTATGTACATGAGTTGTCTAGAATGCATATAGCTTATGTACGTAGGAATTAGTGCAACAAGGCACGTACATTCTCCAAAAATGGTTTTTTAAAGAGAGATTCTCAACAGTAGTTTGGAAAATTGTGCAAGTAGAAAGGCCAATTCCATGTATGCATAGGTAGGGAATTTTAGGGATATAACATAAAGTATATTACATTTCAAGTTCTATATTCATAAATATTTGTTGCAATTGCATCATCAGGAGAGTAAAGTGAATAATTTTCCCTAGCATATATAGTGCATGACAGTTCACAAGTAACTATATGAATCCCTGTTTTGACAAATTAAAGTGACAAGTATTCTGGTTATATTTCCAGTTATTCAAAAGGTAATTATAAATGAAAGAGAATTGGAATAAAAAATCAAAACATCCAAGGTGATCCTTAGGTTTCACATGTTGTTGGGAACAAAAAAGGAAATATGGAAAATGAATGTAGAAGAATAGATGGCAAGGGAAAAAATAGGGTTTCTAATTGACTTAATGTGATGGAAATATTCTGAACTATTTAATTTCTTGTTGATGTTTCTTTTTTAGATGGATGATGTTCTAGAGGTGGAGTATCCATTGTAACCACTCCATGTTTATCTATCTCAGTAAGCGTGATCATGGATTTACTTAGCCACTCTTCTATGTATTCCCTCATCGAGGCCACTATGATCTCATGCTTGGTTTTTATCTGAAACAATTCATTCTCCATTTCTATTAGGTCAATAGATAACTGGTGAAACATTTTGTCAATGTCATCATTATTGTTAATGTATTGGACCATCCACCTTTCAAATTCATCTTTGGAGAATTTTATTGAGTCAGTAAAATAATTCTCCCATGCAACTTTTAATTCTTCAAGTTGATCCAATAGTTTATCTTTAGACATAAGTATTGTGTCCATTAATAAATTTGTGCCATCAAGTTCCTTTGTGAGATCAACAAGTCTTAGGAAAAGGTCACCACTCTTACTTTTCACAACATCCAGCTCATTCAACATTTCTCTTAAACTTTTAATTCTTCTCAACCAACATGATTTTTTTTTCTTCATTTGAGTACTAGATGGAAGGTTTTCTTCTCTTTAGTGGGTGTCACTTAAACTTGAAACTTTTTCCATAAATATTACCACATCCTCCTTGTAAAATTCTTCATCATTTTCTAGATTTGTTTGGATACATTCTTTGAAATGCATAATCCTCATTGAAAAAATGGTAGAGATCTATGCAAGTTCCCATATATCTTGGATTGAGTCTATTATTTTTTTAATTCCATCTCCAACATATGTTCTCACTGCTAGCAACAAACTAGATGAACCTTTCAACTTACTGCTACTTTCCAGGACATCCTCTTGGGTAGGTGTTGGTTGAATTGTGGTTAATGGCTCAACAAACAGTGGTTTCGGAGTCATAGTTGTCTCTAATTCCATTATTTTTTTTATTTTAAATTTTAAATTTCTTTTTCTATATTACAAATAGATTCTTTCAATGCCTTTCTCGTCTCCTCATGAAACTATACATTTTTTTAAGGCGCGGCCCTATGGAAATCAATTTATGATTTTTATTTTTCAGACACTTTCTTGTTTTCCATGTTTACCTTACCTATTAACATTTTTTTGGAATTTCTATTGTAGGTCGCATGGTGGTGTGTTACATATTCTTCTTCAAATATTTTTGGTTATTGGGTGACCATATCTTCAACAATATCCTGTGTTTCTAGAAACCATTGTTCTAACCAACAGGTTTTTTAGATAACTTCATCTACATCCATTTCTCATGGACTTTCTTGAGTTTCAAGTATTTACAGTCCCATTTTCTATGTCTCTCTTTTTATTTTAGCAAAGGTATGAAAAACATGGGATTTTTAGAGTTTTTTCTTCATAGGGTCTTGTCACCACCATCATCTGAGTTTCTGGTAGGTGTTTTCCTCATTTCCATACCACTACTCCTTGTTTTTGTTTTAGCCAGGGTACTTCTTTGTGAAACAACGAGAGAATTTTTATTTATTTTTGTTACTTATCATCCCTTTGTCTATAACATTCATTATTTCTAGCTAAATATTCTTTATCATTTAGGGATTCATTAAATGAGGTCTCAGGGATATTTAAATAATCCCCTTTTCCTTCCTTAAATTGTTAAAACTTAGTGAAATAATAATAATATGCCCCGAAGGACATGTGTGTAGTAAATGGATCATTAGGGTTGAAACCCTCGATGCATTCAACATCTTTCAGGAAAAGTTGGTAAAATTGTCCTGCAAATTCATCCAAATTAGAGATATGCTTTACAACAACTTCTCCAACTCTCTAGGGAAATGGGATGATTTTTTTTTTCTTTTCTCATTAAATAAGTGATCCTAGTACTTGTAGTATCTGCACACTTCTATAACAAAGTGTCTGTTTGATACATAGAAAAAGAGAAAAAAGGTTTTTTTTCTAGAAACCAAATAACTTTATAACATTCAAAATCCTTTATAGTTTAAAAATACTTTCTTTGAGATAAAGGTGACAGCCTCAAGTGACAACCTTGATGTGTTAGGACCAAACATTAATTTTTTAAATTCAAAAATAAAACTCTCGTGGACTGGGTATAAATAGTATTGAGCCTTGTATCTCCATAAGCATGGATACCAGAAAGAGAGGAGTTCCACCTTAAAATCAACATTCTATTACCATGGAAAATATTTGAAAATATGGAAGTAGACTATGAGAAATATAAAATAAGATGTCATGTATAATTTTTGGGTTCTCTTCAAACCACCCAGTTGAAATGAAATTTCATTTTAAATAATTCACCCTCAATCAATCATGGTGTCCTCATGCACAATAAAGTGAAAAATATAAATGAAATTGTTTTGGCACATAAGTCATGGACCCTAATCCAATTATGTGGCAAAACAACCAAGAATATTCCTTATAGGGGTATTTTAAGGAGCTTACCTCAATCTTAGCGGCATTGGTGTTAACTCTTGGGTCGTCTAGATATTTATTGAGGAGGTATCCTCCTCCTTTGTGTTCCTTAATAAATTCAACAACTTCCTCATTCTTGAATTGCATGGTTGGTTTTGGAAGTCATAGCATTTTCGTGAAGACTGAAGGAGCCAATGAGACAAGTTTCTTCCATTGAACTTGAATTTTCCTTCCTTCTGTATCAAATTTGTCCACACACCAAAGAACTAGCTATTTGAGATCTGTCACCTCAGGTACACAACTATCTAGTGTTATTCCTAAGGTCCACACTTTGTTTTTTTCCTTATTGGTAGGAATAATATATTTGTACCACCTGTATGCTTGTGACAACTGGAACGCACAGTCCTAACGTCTGAGAGTGTTAATTGTATCTCCACAATACACATCCTTTCTTCTACATGACATAATTTATGGGTGGTGCTACTTTCAATATAACCTTTTATAACATGGCATATTAGTGCTTTATTTAACCACGTTGTTCCTTCATTATTAACCACCATAGCTCTTATTCTAAATTTTTCGACTTGGAAAGTAAGATTAATAATTTATTACAAAGATTTATGAAAAATTCACCACTTTAATAATGGTATTATGTTCACACAAGTGGTGGCTAACGTGGTGGGGGGGAATAAATGCGATTGTGAAATGGTGATATGATGTCGTGGAAGATGGAAAATGATTAAGTATGTACATGTGAAAAGAGGAATGTAGAGTGCAATATGATGAATTTAAGATTGTCAATGTGGGACACAAGACATGGGAAATGAAAAAGGTGAAAGGGGATGACTCCCACATCCACAACGATAAAATAGACTAAGTATGAGAAGAAGACATTATGTAGGCTGCGAAAATTAAATGGTCATTTTGTAGAACATGGGATTGTGGGATGTGGGACACAAGCATGATGGAAAAAGGTAAATGGAAAGACAGGTGTCCCACATTCACATTCAAAGAAACTACTAAGTATGAAAAAGGAAAAGGGTGCAATTTAGAGGACACATAGATAGATGGGTCATTTTGAGTGTTTCACAATTGTGGGATATGGAACATGGGGATTTGCGGGATAATAAGGGTTTTTTCTCCTGAAATGAGGCTCCCAAAACTCATAAAAATGACTAAGTGTTGGGATCACAAAAAAATAAAATTTGACTCAGTAAAGTTATACAGGCTTGCAGGTCTACAGACCTAGGAATTTGATAGTGGTATGATCTACAACCTGCATTTCAAAGATAAAATGTGACTAATTAAAGGAAATATGAGGAACAAAGAAAAACAAGGGAAAAATACTAAGGATGGATAAGTGTGTACTGAATTTTATCCATGAATGTAGATCAACAATAAGTTAAAGGGATGTTAATGTAATATAGATACAACTTAATTTTTTCTTGAGGATGGTTGACCATAGTGGTGATTGTGATCCTCCTTAATGGACTATATGGTCTATTGTCTTGGTTAATTTTGTTTTATTCATTGTGATATACTCCTTAATGCTTATATTTATAGATAGTGATCATTCCCTTGGATGTTATGTTATGATGTTGGTTATCTTCATTCTTTTGGATCAAATTTATCTTGGTACTAGATCTTTGCATGTTTGCATATATTGATGGGATATGTATCTTGAGGAAGTGCACTCTATTGTTTTACTTGTATATTATACTCTAATGATGGTGCTTAATAAAATAGACAAAGGGTTTTGTGGAGTTCCTTCCTCCTTTTCACATAAAATTGTATGCATGCTACATGGGTCTTGAAAAGGAGCACCCTAGCACTTGTAATTTCTAGTACACTTTGATTATGAAAATTAATGGGGTGGACAAATCCTTTGGTAGAGCACTCACTTCCTTAGTGCATTTTGGAGAAACCTAGGGTTGTTAGCTATCATTTGGCATGGTTCAAGACATCACACATCATGGATAGAGAAATATAAGATTTTATGTGTCCATTAAGGTCATATGATGATATTTGATAGAATAGAATATACACTCAACATTAGTAATATCTTTCCTCTTTCATGGATTTCTCGCACTTGGTAGATTTTTTAGGTTATTTTGAGTTATTTGAGGAGGAATAATTGTGGCATATCAAGTCAGAGGGAATTAGATTTTATAGTGTCTATTTTGACATCATCATTATTATTAATATAATAGACACTTACTATAGTGGAGAGATCCCCTCCTTCATGGTTTTATAGGTACCTAATGTTTGATTAGAGGGGCCAACCCACCAAATGTTGGATTGATTAACTCCACTACTAAGAGAGCTTGGGTTCCTTGGTTCTATTTTCATGTTGATGTTGCAATTTATTATTACTTTACACCTCATTCTCATGGAGTTATCCACTGATTTCACCCTTGTGGAGGAATTTCTCATATATTAAGTCTATTGTAGGATGGTTTTACATGCATATGGAGGTTTTTGGGTACTTTATGGCTTGGAACTTGATCTATTATGTCTATTATATGACGGGAAACTTTCTATATTGATATCTTCTCCATCTATCTTGATCCATGGATGGTTGGAACTAGGCATTTCACTTGTAGGGTTTGATTTCCTATCTTCTTCTTGTTGGTTATGTCTTCGAGATTGAGAGAATTCATGGTCCACTTCACCTAAGAAATCCAGTTATTGATGCATCTATTAACTTGAGTAGGTTTTTTTGAACATTTTCCTATGCCATTTGTTGAGGGAACCAAGTTATTTGGAATATTTATACTTGGTTTTCCACCTTAGAATGATAACATGTGCTACATAATGATCTGTTTACATGGGATGAATTATTAATGGAGGCCATAGGTGTGTATGGAGTTATTATCTAGAACAACTATTTATGAATTCACACATGGGATTCTTCTATGAGGGTGTACATGGAGACAAGGTCTCTCTTACTAATTTTTGGAGTATAGATATGGTCAATACCTCAACCAAAGGAGGTTCCCAACTACTTGGATCTATTTTGGATTATAGTTGTAACTAACTCTAATATTCTATTTTTGTTGACTTGTCTATTGGAATTGATTATATGACATCTTTATTGAGAATTATTTTCCTAGAATATTTTATTGCAACCTCTTAGATGAAGTTGTGGATCTTAACTCTCTTTTTTACATTTAATAAGAAGTTTGTTGAGGAGCTTAGAGATTATTATTTTATTGTTATTACTTGGAGAGAAAAGTGGATATAGGAAAACAAATCATATTTCTCTTGTATGAGGAGATGGAGCTTAAACCTATATAAGGTTTTCTCTCTCCATTTGTAAGGGTAAATTTTGGTGTGAGTGGAAGAGATCCAAGATTATGGAATAAAATGTCTTTATTTTGTCTAAATTTTTGTATAGTGTATGTATAGTTTCTATATGTGTGGCATAATGTTATAGGAACAACATTGGAATATCTTCTTGTATGTTTATGGATGCTAGAGTTTATCAAGGGCCATAAATGAGCATGATTTCTATGTTGGAAATGGATAGGGTTATTGGTTCCCTCCTTCTTATCTCCATTAGGCATATGGCACCACTTTACTTAGTGTCTTTGTAGAATTACTTAAGTAGTGGATCTATTATAGACC
>SNQJ01S0008364.1:191838-232711 GCA_010110895.2 Picea sitchensis | reverse complement strand
AGGGGTTTTATAGGGAACATCACGTAGGTATCTTATATTCCCTAATCCTTCATGAGAATCACCCTTTGAAATTGCATGCATGACCTCATAGCCGGACAAAAATAAGGCATTGTTCAATCCCTTTCATCTAGTACCCTGGAAAAATATAAAGATGCTTTTTCTTTTTCCTTTTTGTTTTATGTTTCTAAGATCTCTCTTTCCCCCACTACATAGTATACACATTAATCTTATTCAACCATAGGAAATACCCCTTAGGCTAGGATAATCCAATTTTACCTTGTCTAAAGTGAGAAAGGAAAGGCCACTAAGGTGAGATTCGGTAACTTTCCTAAGTTTCACTTCATGTGTCACACTTGTAATTTGTAATTTTTCACCAAGTGAGAATCTAGGAGGTAACACATTGTAAACAATTATGTGAAGTATCTCATTAACAAGACATATATGGATAAATCATAATTAAATATCTCTCTAACAAGGCATCCTCATAACCCACATCATAATAAGACATATACATATAATCATCATGAAATATCTCTCTCGTAGGGAATCCACATAGCCCACATCATAAAAAATCATCTGAACATAATCATAATGAAATATCGCTATAATAACTCATCTACATAAACCACATCATAGAAAATAATTTTCACATAATCATAATGAAATATCTCCCTAACAAGGAATCCACATAACCCACATCATAACAAGGCATATACACATAATAATCATGAAATATATATCTAATAGAGAATCCAAATAACCCAAATAAAAAAAGTGTATATAGTTTGATGTATAGTTTTATGAATGCCTCATAATAATACAATACATCAACCAATGCATCATAGACAACTAGAACTATACCTTCACACAATGACTAAAACACAACAAGGAATGTTACAATTCTCCTCCTCATAATATGGATACAACCTTAGAGCCATAAGAGCGTTAAGTGTGAAACTTCTTTATGGTTCTAAATTTAGATATCCTCTCATCTAATTATATAAAATAGTTATCATTAGTTAAATCAATGTTATATTATCATCAAGAAATAATAGCATCTACTTCAATTATTTTCATATCATCATTTCCTTCATTAATCAAGTAGTCAATATCTTTAGCATCAAAAGTGTAATGAGGTCCTCCATAGGTCATTGGGCCATCAAATTGAGTGATATCACCCAAATGTCAACATTATCATAGTTGAAATTATTGATATCATCAATATCGATTTGAGTATCCTTAATAACATCATATGACAACATTATTTCCAATCAATCTCAAATTTCATGGAATATGTTAGCACTCTGTAAATTTTGTCGGGCTGAATAGAAAAATGACAGAGGTAACTGTTTCAACCAGATTTAGAGTTGAAGCACTATCCTGCTCAAATCAGAGAAGGCTCTCTCATGTCACTTGATATATCTATGTAAATCGGTGGCTAGATTTGGTTTGTTTTGAGGTTTTTAATAAAATTGTTAAAGAGTTGAAGACGACCTTTGGGCTATGGGGTCAAGAATGTAGGATGCATTGCCAAATCATAAAAACAATTAAGAGGAAAAGGCTAAATGAGGAAGTGACTTCTGAGTTTATTCTTGAAAATTTAGATGGTATAAGAAGAAAAGAAACACACAACTATTATCAGAGAATTATAGTAATGAATTCTAAAATGGTTTAGAAGAGACAAACATAGTTTAAATCGCCAAGCTAAGAGCATTGAATAATGAATTCTGGACTTTTAATTTCTCAATTTAGACATAGGAAAGAAAAATGAAATACAGAATAATAGGAAACACACACTATGAGAGAAACCGAGACTCATTGAGAACCCAGTCGCGCCAGACATCATTTGATGGGTATTATCCATACCTTTCGGACTTTGCAGAGACCTTGATTTGGCCAACCTTTGAATTTACAGAATTTTAGTTACACAGGCCAAGCTTGTTTTTCTTATGCATAAGATGGCAATTTTCCAAAATAGGATAAAATGATCTCATATATGAGATTTGATGGTTTTTTATACTTTGATCACGAATTACTGTCATAGTACACTGGTGTGCCATGCTTCATCAATCCACTTTGAATGATGATCCTTGAGTTAGTTATGTGACGACGTCCTTTTGGTACGTCATCTGGGTAAGTACCTGGACTGGCGATGCGAGGTGATCTAACCAACCGCCATTCTTCCTGCAAGTTATTGATGTGACATTTTGAACCATGCGACATCGAGGCCATAGGAAAAGTGGTTTCAGGCAATCTGTTGTCTCCCTTGATGCGTGTGTAAGAGTGCCACGTGTTCCCCATCAAAACCAGAGTGGTTTTCCCTGGTCTGCCTTTGCGATGTTAAGTTTCGTGCTATTTGTTGGTCCGATGTGGGCCTTGACCGTGGATCTGAGATTCTTCAATATCGACGGATCACCGAGCTACTCCATTCCCACCTCCACTATATTCGTTCATATGCTATGGGATATATCCGAGCACCCTAAAATGTCATGCCTCTACTGTGGTATAGCGTCTCGTTGAACCTCATAAATTTTTAGATCTCAACATAAAAATTGTTAAGGTGATAATAGAATACATATTGTTAAAATTCACATCAATTTGATCTATGAAAAATCCCACTCTCTATATGATCATTGCCTTCATCACTTAGTTGATTCTTTGGCATAGTGGAGGTCATTGATTCAAGGATTTGATTATTTCCATCATTGTCATTAGATCATATTACTATGCCATTGATACTATTATGAACATTATCAATCATCAAATCAATTTTGTTAATTCCATTAAATCTTCATGTTATCTCCTAAAATAGCACTGTCATTTTGTCAAATTTTAGGTGATAGGAAGAGGTCCAAAAATTTGTTTCTAATTTTTTTTAGGTGGGTTAGATGGTCTACTTTCTGAAAATAAACTTGGAACAAGCATTGGATTTGGTCTTCTCAAGCAAAAGCGAGAATCTCAGGTTTTGGTGGTTTAGGCAGGCCTGAAAAGTGCTCATTAACCACCGAAAGCAGAGCTTTCGGTAGTTAACAGGCTAAATTTAGGTCTAGTTTAACCACCGAAAGTACAGATTTTCCAGAAATAACCTGCCTTGCGAAAAATCATTTTTCTCAGCTGTGGAAAGTCCGTTTCACAACTACATATCCTAAGATTTCCAATGGTTTTTTCATATCTAAATTTGGATCTTGGGAAGACAGTCAAAAGTCCCCCGCAAGATCAGGTAGCATTTTTAAAAATGTGAAATTTCAAAATACTCAGGTTGGCAAATTTTGTAAATGCAGAGGTTTGATAAATGCATGCACAACTAGATTTGTAAGTGTTTGACGGGTTTTAATGGAAGGCATCAGATCATGAGTAAGAGACCTGAACAAAGGGAATTTGTATTGAGTTGTAAGGTTGAAGTTGCCCGTCGCCAAGATGCCAGAATTAAAGACATCAATCTTTCACTGAGCTAATTTCAGAGCATCAAATCTTGAGATCGCAGATGTCAAAGATTTTGCATAATAGTTTTTCTGCTGGATATGACTTTGATCTCCATTTCCACGTTTAACTCATTGAATCAGTTGGATGGATATCCTCATCAACATGTCCTCTAGTTGATCGCATACAGACAAGTCGACAAATTGAGTCCACATGTCAGAACCTATTGCATCAAGTCAAACAAATCAACACCTTGCATATACAGAAATTCATTATCAATTTGATTCTGATTAACTCTTTTGTTTCACGTGACTTTCATAAAACCAAGTTCCAAGAGATATCACCGTGATGATTTTCCATTTGAAATCCCTTTGATTTAGGAATCAAATCTTAGTTTGTTGTTATTTCTCATCTCTATCTCATAGAATCTGAGTCATTGCGATTCTCATGCAAATTAATTCACCACAGATACGTTTTTCGAAAGTTACAACTTTCGGTGGTTAACAGGCCTAAATTTTTCCTTCCTTAACCAATGAAATAATATCTTTCAGGGGTTAAAGCACCTAGTTCTTTCCAGTGTTAACCACCGAAAGCCTGTCACTACCAGATTTGTTGAAAAAATGCCAAGATCGAAGTTTTACTGATCCGAATCACTTGAAACCACTTTTAATGGATAGATGTTGAATTATAGAGTCAGATTCAATGTCCATTTTTGATGCATAAAGATAAAAATAGGTGTTCAAATCAGTTTGGTACCTATTTTGGTGGCAACAAATTAAGGTTTTGGCACAACTCAGCAAATTCGAATTCTATATTTTGGAAGAGTCATCAAATAGCCTTGGGAGGCTAGTCTGCACTACATTGGGACTCTACTACCTCTGAAGACTATCATATGTGGGATTGACCTCATCTTGAGGATCTTACCTTATTTTTTGTAAATATAGTTTTGACTTTCTATATTTAGTAAATCTGATCCCTTAATTCAGGATCTAGATACTGTTTTTTAAAAGCTATAAAGATGAAAACAAAAGATGAACTAATGGGCTCAATCTTGGATACATTTGGCCCATGTACTTAGACTCTTATCTTGATATGAATCACAGTCTTCTTTTGCTACCAATGTCAGATTTTCTTATGTGTTACATTGCTCTGTAATTTGATTCAATTTAGCTCAGTTATTAAGAACTGTTATCTTCTTATTTAGCTCATGAATTTGAATTGAATAATCTCTTACTATCTTGTATGACCCTGCATGTTAATGTACTTGGTTATCTTGAATAGTGTTCTTCATACCCCATTCCAATTACTCTATCTGATTATTGGTTTCTAAAAGCAGTGGCTCATTTGAATGCATGATAAGTTGTTCTTCTCATTAAGCCCTTGAGTTACCCCATTGATCCATATACTTTGATTATCAATTTCTTAAGTTACCAAGCATTCTTAGCCTACAACCCTAAGGAGTTTCTTGGAGTGATAACACTTCACACTATCATTATTAAATCATTCGTCGATCAACTAATATCGATATCATTAGTTTCATTTACAAGTCATTTTAACCATAATATCATCAATATCCACATGTCATTATTAATTTATTCAACTCCAACATCATCAATTTATCATTGACATAGCTAATTCCATCATATCAATGTTGATCCACCTATGAAACTTACAACAACAACCATAAATTCATGACATTGTCTATTAACATCATGTATTGACCATTATATTATCATTATTACTCTTCAATTTGCTCATCTACCTTATTCTCTACCAATTTTCTACTTTTTTTTATCTTTATAACTACCATGTTTACTTACTCTTTTAATTTTTCACATTTTTTTTATAAATTGAATATTTTGAATCCCTCCTAAGTCTCCTCATTCTATCTCATCCATCATTGTTCCACCTCTTCCTACCAATTTAACAATTCAAATTCCTATTTAAATAGTGGTATAACAAGCAATTTTACAAATAATTGGAAATTCTCCTACATATGTAGTTGCAAACTTACAAACTTGCAAAACATGATGTTTCATGTATAATAGGTCAAGATGATAGATTTGTGATGGAGATAGGAGATATAAGTTCGAAAAATATCAAATAAAGTTGACAAAGGCTATCAATTTTTTGTTTAATGCCCATGTTTGGACCATGGTTGTTCTATTACGAAAACATTATAAGATGATTTTCCCCTTCAATACTTATTAGCTTCAAAATGATTAATCATTTGTCAATATGCCCCATCAGATTCATAGGGCTACACACAAGATCTCTATAGATGGATAAGTCTATGGCTTGCTTTGCTAATCTATATAAAAAAAAATTAGTCTTATCAATGGTTTTAAATGTTATACATCTTATCTAGGTCTATCCAAAAATAACTTATACTTTATATGCCCGGTTTTAATAGTTCATATAAATTATTTTAAAACCTTATACATTTTATCAAAGTCTATGGCTAAATAATAGTATTATTAAACAAAATAATATATATTCTCAATTATATATTTATTATTATTATTATTATTTTGTTTGCTTAAGAGCATCTAAGCCCTCAAAATCACCCTGACTATCCTATACTTAGAAGACTATATTTATTATTATTTAATTTATTCCTATAAATTCAATAATATCTAACTTACTAGATAATATTATTTCTTCCCGCCATTATTATATAATAAATATGTAATTTTATAAATATAATAAATATATGAAACACCCAATGCATTCATACTTTATAATAATACAATGTATTCAACTATCTAATAATACAAAGTGTTCATACTATATAATAAATTATACTATATAAATATATGCAATAGTAACTCTTTCATGCTATATAATGTAATTCATCCATACTATATAGTAAATATATGCAACAAGAAACATTTTTATTTTTTCTTAAAAGGTTATAAGTTTAAATTTATAAGATATAGGGTATATATATTTCACTAAACTTTAGTAGTAAAATTACTATTATTATTATGTATACCTCTATATACTTGACCATAACCTTCAAAATAAATTAGTGTTATTATTATTATGTATAATAAATATATACAACATTCAACTCAATCATACTATATAATAAATATATGCAACATACAACCCATTCATATCCTATAAAAGTGCAACTCATTCAACTATATAATAATACAATAAATTCATACTATACTTATTAATATAGGAAACATGCAAGCATCTATACTATATAATATAATAAGACTCATTTTTTTATTTATATAATAAAAGAATATATGACAGGGATTAATATAAATAAAAGAATATATGAAACTGTGTAATTTTAGAAGGTTTAAGTAATCATTATGATTAAATGAAAATCTACTTACTAAAACAAAAAAAATATTTTAATAACAATTGTTTTAAATAAAATATCACATAAATTGATTGTGTATACAATACAATTTGGTTATTAATTTAAATCCTTATCTCTTAGTTGTACATTAACCCAATTTATTTAGCAACTATAATTATCATTAATAAAATAATATAAATTATAATTTCACCACAAATTGTTATTATTACTATTATTATTATGTATACTTCCATATACTTAACCATAACCTTCAAAATAAATTATTATTATTATTATATAATAAATCTATGCAACATTTAATACATTCATACTATATAATAAATATATGCAACACACAACCCATTCATACTATATAATAAATATATGTAACACACAACCCATTCATATTCTATAAAAGTGAAACTCATTCAACTATATAATCATACAATAAACTCATACTATATTTATTAATATAGTCAACCTCCAAGCATCCATACTATATAATATAATAAGACTCATTCTTTTATTTATATAATAAAATAATATATAACACCATCTAATATAAATAAATAAAATATATGACACTATCTAATTTTAGAAGGTTTAAGCAATTATTATGATTAACTGAAAATCTACTTAAACAAAAAAAAATATTTCAATCACAGTTATTTAAAGAAAATATCATATAAATTTAAATATTTTGACATTATATCAATTATTGATTGTATACACTACAATTTGGTTATTAGTTTAATTTCTATCTCTTAACTCTATATTAACCCAATTTATTTAGCAACTATCGTTATCATTAATGAAATAATATAGATTATAGTTTCACCACAAATTGCTATTATTATTATTATTATGTATATCTCTATATACTTGACCATAACTTTCTAAATAAATTATTATTATTATTATTATTTATAATAAATATATGCAGCATTCAACACATTCATACTATATAATAAATATATGCAACACACAACCTATTCATACTCTATAAAAGTGCAACTCATTCAATTATATAATGATACAATAAATTCATACTATATTTATTAATATAGGCAACATGCAAGCATCCATATTGTATAATATAATAAGACTCATTCTTTTATTTATATAATAAAAGAATATATGAGGCTGTCTAATATAAATAAAAAGTCTAATTTTAGAAGGTTTAAGCAATCATTATGATTAACTAAAAATCTACTTACTCAAAAAAAAAAAATTCAATAACAGTTATTTAAATAAAATATCATATAAATTTAAATATTTTGACATTACATCATTTATTGATGGTGTATAAGCTACAATTTGGTTATTAGTTTAAATCCTTATCTATTAACTCTACATTAACCTGATTTATTTAGAAACTATCATTATCATTAATGAAATAATATAAATTACAGTTTCACCACAAATTGCTATTATTATTATTAATATATATACCTCAAGATACTTAACCATAATCTTTAAAATAAATTACTATTATTAGTATTATTATGTATAATAAATATATACAACATTCAACACATTCATACTATATAATAAATATATGCAACACACAACCCATTCATACTCTATAAAAGTGAAACCCATTCAACTATATAATAATACAATAAATTCATACTATATTTATTAATATAGGCCACATGCAAACATCCATACTATATAATATAATAAGACTCATTCTTTTATTTATATAATAAAATAATATATGATACCCTCTAATTTTAGAAGGTTTAAGCAATAATTATGACTAACTGAAAATCTACTTACTCAAACAAAAGAAATATTTCAATAATAGTTATTTAAATAAAATATCATATAAATTTAAATATTTTAACATTACATCATTTATTGATTGTGTATACACTAGCACAGCCGCTAACTCGCGGTTGAGAAAGACGAAGGGTCGGCTAAGAACGCGTGTCATAAAACGTCTGTGGTAATTCGTAATCCGTCTGTGGTAATATGAAACGTTTGGCTGCACGGTTTAATCTTATTTAATCATTTAAACATGGCAATTACATATCTTTACAGTAATTTTTTAATGTGATTAGGTAAATGTTAAAAAGTAAACATGTTAATGGATGTCTTGATAAATGCAAGAAAGTTATGAACAATAAATCTGACCCATTGATTTTGGAGGACAACTAAGAATATGCCAGCATCTTCAATGCATAACCATCAGATTAGAGTTTAAGGTTAAATAAAGTTAAAAAATCATTAATTGTGCCCATTGTCAATAGGTGTACTCCTTTCAAGGTAACTACACTTTGATTATTAATTTAAATTCTTATCTCTTAACTCTACATTAACCCAATTTATTTAACAACTATCATTATCATTAATGAAATAATATAGATTACAGTTCCACCACCCAGAACATGACATATATTTTTATTATTATAATATTTTTCTTAAAGGGACCATCGTAAATTTAGTTCTCCATTACATTATAAATTGGAAGCACTCTCCATTGAATTGCATTGCAGAGAGAAAAGAACCACTGTAGATCTATATCTCCAACTAGCCTTTGCATCAGTGGAATATATAGTACAGTTACTCTTTGCATAAGCTGCACATATGGCTTCTACCAGAAGGCTTTTTGTCTTATTTCTTGTGGTGATAGTACTTGCTGTTTTGGTACGAAATATTTTTCATGGCTGCTGAATTGCCATTTTCATTTACATGTTTATTAATATAGCTCAGTTCTTCTTTCATAGAGTGATTTCTCTTCTAGCAAGTCATATATATATATATATAAAAAACTGACCTAGCTCATCTCTGATTGTTGAATCTGCAGATGCATGTGGAAGCCACTGGGATAGGAACTTCAACAACAATTGGGGTGAGTATATGTCTACCTCAATTTGAGTTTTATCATACCTGTATAATTCATTCATACGAGTGACGCCGAATTCTACATGTGTTTAACTAATCACATTGGGTTCCTCTTTTTCCTTATTCCAGGTGCAAAGAAATGGAATGGATAGAAGGCTTCTGCAGACCATAGGTATCTGCTCTGAAAGGCGTACATTATATTGTGTTTTGTATTTTTTAATAATTGTTGATTATTATTTGTTGTTGATCTGAGAGGCTTAGACATCAATTTTGTCTTTATTTCAGATTCAACATTTTCTTATTAATTCGATCTTTGGGAATCATTTGTTGTTGATGACCATTTAGGTTTTTCTAGTGAATTCACTTTTTTTCCACGGCAATTGTTGTTGTTATTGCTGCTGTTGAGCTGGTTGTTCAGATTTAATCATCTAAATTTGTTGTTCAGATTTTAGTCATTATTTGTTGAGTAAGAATCATAATTTTTTTTATAAAAACTGTGTTAAGTTTTGAAAAATGTAACTTTTTGAATAGACATTTTCATGAAAAACACTTGAAGCTTGAAGCTATCATGCTGGGTGGAGTAATGTCTACTAGAAACTTCGGACATTTCAAATCCTAATATACAGTTTTTATCATCCAGAAAAATCTTTAATATTATGAATAACTAATTATGAAAACCTACATACTGAGAATTCAAAGTTCATCCTTAATATCATTTGGTGGTTGTTGCTTATGTTTCTTTTAACTTTTTAGTGAAGTCTGGTCTTATCTTAAATATTTGTTGTTTCATTTTGATATCATTTGCTAGTTGCTGTTGCTTTCAACTTTCTCCTGTAAAGTTAAGGCTTCTCTTAGGTGTTTGTTGTTAAATAACGTTTTGTTCTGAAATCCAGGCCCATCTTCAGTGTTTATTGTTGCTGTTACTGTTTGTTTGTTGTTTTAACTTGTTTCATGAAGTCAAGGCTCATTCTGAACATCACTGATTGTGGTTTTGATCTGTTAATGCAGATTGCAAGGCAGCATGTTCAGAAAGATGCAAAGAGGCATCCCGCCAAAACGTATGTTTAAGAGCTTGCGGTACCTGCTGTGCCAGATGCAAATGTGTTCCTCCTGGCACATATGGAAACCAGGATATGTGCCCTTGCTATGCCAACCTGAAAACACATGGCAACAAACATAAGTGCCCTTGAATATGATATATCCAGCACAGACATTATACTTTTGCGGCCGTCAAGTTTTGAGATATCTACAGTTATTGCTTTTTATTATAGGCATATAGAAGATACAAATAAGATGCAGTTGTGATTTTTGCCAATAAACTTTAATGGAAAATACAGCAGCCATATAGGGCTCGATTATATCTCCTTGACTGATGATGTGGGAAGGTTGGAAATATTTTTCTTGAAACTGGAAGATTTGTTGTTGTATGAAATTCTTCAAAGTCTCATAACTTCAAAGATATACTTAAAAGACTGGTTAATATTATTATAAATTTCTATTATGTCGGACAATCTTGAAATTTCAATATTTGTTGTATTGAGTTCTGAAAATGAAGCCTTCTAACTTCAAAAATATATTTAAATCTATTCAATATGGTTGATACTATAGTAAATTAAATTTCCGCTATGAACTAGAATGTTTCTCTAATGTTATTTGAAGAGAATGATTGTACTCTGTTTAAAGTATTGCACCCAATCACATAAATTATTGAAAAAGAGCTATAAGATGCACAATGTTTCTCAAATGTTATCTGAAAATAATGTTTCTCAAATACCCACAATGTTTCTCAAATGTTATTTGAAAATATTGATTCGATAAAAGTATCTTTTATTATTCTGTTTCGAGGGCAAGAGCATTGATCTCAATCACATAAAAAATAGTAAGGAACGTCATAACATGCAGTATGATAGAAGCCAGAAGCCCTACAACATACAGTGTTAGTTTTTCTTTTGTGCGCGAAGTTGGAACATTGTTGTGTAAATATTTATAAAGTGGAGTAACTAATTTTATAAAAGGTTAAAGAAACGTTTCTCACATGAGGGGGTTAGAGATTTCTTACATATTCTCCACAAATTTAAGTCTAGATTGGGGTCATATTTACTATGGAAAATAGTTATCAATGACTTCTTTCATAAATGATGGGTTGGTTTGTTTTGGTCCTCTCTCATTGGCCCATTGGCCCTAGCAAGTTCATGTTGGAATTGTTTTCCTCCTTTATATCTTTTTTTATTGTTTTTTCTTTGACATTTTTTACTTCTCTTCTTAATTTAATTGATAAAACAACTTACATTATTTTACATAGTAATTATGATTTAATAAAACAATTTACACCATTCTATTTAGCTATTCTCTTTATTGTATTTCCACTTAGTAAATTGAAAATTTTCTCTTTCTTTTCTACTCTTCTTCTTTTGTTCTTTGTGAACGATTTCTCTTTAATGAGAGAGAACCACCTCCTCCCTTCTTCCTTTTTATCTGACCTTCCTAATCTTCATCTCTTGCTAACTCTCTCCTTCAATAAATTTTTTTATGCTATGTGTTTCTTTGTTTCCTCTCTTCTACCTTCTCATGTGAGAGTGGTAATCTTTCATATTAGAAAAAAGACAATGCACCCACCATCAAAAATATGACCAAACCCTCAACAATAAATCGACTATACACTAATTAATTCATCAAAAAAGTCACATGGAAATTTACCTTGGGTCCAATAAAAAATTGCATACATAAATAAAATAATAAAATGACACATGGATGGCTGGATTAGGTGGTGGGGTTCTAGGGACCAAGATGCTTGTAAAGGAATAAGGGATTGATGTCAGCCTTATCACCCAAATTTTGAGAGTTGAGACATGTTGAATCTATAGGATAGTTGATGGATTAGAGCTTCTCCACTACACACTAGCTACAAGGGGATGCTCCTACATATTTCTACCTAGGTAAGAGAAAACCATGGTCTCATCCTAATACCATAGGTTACTACTAAAAATCCATTTCTACTCCCTTTTGATATGGCATTTTGACATGAATATAGGAAAATCTGTGCCTCTTTCACTTCTTCCTCCAACCCCACACCTTGAACCACTCTCAATTATGTACTTTTCATATGGAGGTTTTCTTGTAGCTCCATGAGCCCTCTTATGCTACAAATAAATTTGTCATGGAACACAATGGAGCCATATCCAAATCACCTTTTATGGATTTAATAACTTACCTCACCATCCCCAAATATAATTCATTAATGTTCCCTTCATCCTCTTTAGTAAAATGGTGATGATAAAATGTTATGTTCTTAATGCCCATATACACTGTCTTTTCTTACCATGACAAAAAACCTATCCCACCTCAAAGCATGCTAACCATCCTTGAAGTTCCTATTCCCCACCATGAAGAACCATATATTCCATCCCCATGATTTTGATTTTGATTTTGATTGTTATCATGATTTTGATTTTGATCGTTATCATGAGATGATGCACCATCCATTAGAAGCACACCTCTTTCCTAGAACACCAATCGTGTTTCTCCTACACCATTGATTCCCTTTAATTTAGTGTCATTATAATTTGGATGGGAGATCTTTGTCACAGATTCCTCCTTCATGGGTACCATCTCATGGAGGAGTCCTCTTTCTATTCCCCACCATGAAGAACCATATATTCCATCCCCATGATTTTGATTTTGATTGTTATCATGATTTTGATTTTGATCGTTATCATGAGATGATGCACCATCCATTAGAAGCACACCTCTTTCCTAGAACACCAATAGTGTTTCTCCTACACCATTGATTCCCTTTAATTTAGTGTCATTATAATTTGGATGGGAGATCTTTGTCACAGATTCCTCCTTCATGGGTACCATCTCATGGAGGAGTCCTCTTTCCATTGGAATAGGGCATGGAAATCTTTGGGAATCCACTTCATCCAAACCTTATTTAATAAAATAACGTCATCTTGATCCCTTGGACACACCCATATTTTGTTCATAAGAATATGTTTGAGAGGCCATGACTACCTCTAATGTTCCCTAGTATGATTCACATGACCATTTTTATTTCCTCCTTTGAAGCACCTTGTCAAATATGACCAACATGTTTTTGAATTTAAAGAGGACATCTCTAGAGGATAGATGAATTTCTTTGAGCACCCTATTCCTCTGCCATATATGCTTTAATCAAGGAATCTCATCGATATTTTTAAAGCCATTGTTATCATCTTTTCTATCAAACCACGTTTTACAAAAAAAATCCTTCCTATAAAAAAAAAGTGTCCCTAAAGAGGTCACTTCTTACAAAACTTTGTTCGAAGAACTATGTGATATTTTCAGTTTGTTATATAGAAAAATGTCAACTCATGGACCAAAGCATTACCTAAAAGCCACATCAAGACTAAGTAAGGAAAATTTTAAGGACTTGTACTTATCTTAAAGTGTATAAACCTTGGTGAATCTCACTTATTCTTAAGATGAAAAATCTAAAATGTTTGACAATATTTTTGTAAACATATTTAAATTTCTAAGGATTTTATATAATTTCTAGAAAATTTTGGCAATTTTTACCAAAAAATAATTGTATACTATGTAACTTGGGAAAATCATTTTTGGAAAAAATCTAAATTGGTGAATCATTTCTTGGAAAATTATCCCACGGTCTAAATTTAGTGCCTAAAATTTTCCCCAACACTAGATACGATTAGCCAATTGTTCAAGAGGAGCAACAATGTACTTACCCTACCAAATCTCCAACCATATATTGACACAAGTAGATGTCCTTTGTCAACTTCACAACTTACTTGGAAAAATAGCTTTCCTTTGCAATTTGGGTACGAGAAATTAAATAAAACTACTAAAAAATGCAAAGTGCAATATAAAAAAAAAAAACCTTAAATAATCAACAAAGTAACTCAATTGGTCAAGAATCATATTCCTTGGTGTAACCTATGAATGGTCAATTGGATTTTTTGTTTTGAATTACATTATCTAAGATTCGATCTCTAATAGGAACGAGTTATGAAAACCTAGGGATCTAAGACCACTTTGTAACAACCCATTAGGGTGTTAAATTCAAATCGTTGGGCGGAGAGGGTCCCTTGTCCCACAAACAAGGGGGTCTCATACACCAATTTGGTGTGATGGCTTGGTCGTTACCTTAAAAATAGATTATTATTATTATTATAAAAATTATTTTCTTTAAAACTATATACATCGAAATAAAATAGATATATAATCATCAACCACATGCATACAAGCCAACAAGTACACTATATAAGATGTTGGATTACTGAGAGGGGGGGTGAATTAGTAATAGAACGATTTAATCCCTTTTCACCATAAAATGAAAGTGTTATATCAATGTAGCATTATCATCCAATAGTTGTTGAGTAAGTAAACAATGAACAAATGCGAAATCACACACATACACAGTACACCAATTTTTTACATGGAAACCCAAAGTGGGAGAAAACCACAGAATGTTTTTTCTTATATGTATTTAATAATTACATTCATTAGAAGCACCAACTCCCTTTGTTTTCCAATTGCAACTTCAAGGAGACTCCAACCCCCTAGTTTCTTAATCTACAACCTAAGGGAAACTCCAACTCCCCAATTCTCCGACTACAACTAGAAGGAGGCTACAACCCCCTATGTTCTCCGGCTACAACCAGAAGGTAGCTACAACCACCTAGCCTTTCTCCTTCCAACCGCCCTGGTATAAAAGTAGAATGATGGAACCACTGCCACACTATCACTCTGAGATATAATGCTATAAACCTATACCACTCAACCTACACCAAACAACCTATACCAATAAATTGAACCATGCATCAACCATGCATCAACCTATACCTCAACATGTAATCAACCTGTATCATAAACAAGTGCATCAACCATGCACCCACCTGTACCAAACAATTTGTACCAATAACCTGAACCATGCATCAACCATGCATCAACCTGTACCTCAACCTGTAATCAACTTGTACTATAAACAAGTGCATCAACCATGCACCAACATGTACCTCAACATGTACCATGAACAAGTGCATCAATCATGCACCAAACCTATACAAATAAATGTCACAACAACTTGTCTAAGCAACCTATCACAACAACTTGTCTCATCAATCTTATCAACAAAATATGATTTGTAACTTTGTAATATACCTAATGTATATGATCACATACCTGCAAACCTTCCTTAAATTTAACAACAAGAGACTAGAATTTTCATCAAACTTTACTTTAGTCTCACATGACTAGTTTTGGATTAGTCAACAACCCTAACTTGAAATAATCATAATTATGTACATGTAATGAATAAAGATATGAAAATAGTACACAATGTTATTCAATGTGTTTTATGCAATTCCTCAAGGTGTCACTATTTGGAACCTCTCATAAAATGATTTATAGAAAAAAATGGCATACCTCGTTGAATTCCGGCTTATTCTAGAGTGCAAACTTGTAGAGCGTGCCCCGCACAAAATATATGTTTTATGGATCTGAAAATTGTACAAACAATACTACAGACTATACTATAACAAACACATTTGGTCTTACAGAATTCAAATATGTTATGAACAATTTATAAATTTTTACCCGAAACACCTCTTTTAGACTAGTTTCACGACTAGCTACAAACCCTATTTTTCACGGAGTGTAACTCCAAAAATAAAATGACCCACAAGATGAAATTTGTACCACAACTACTTGGATATGTTCCCTCAACAACCTCCCAATTTCATGGTTTGAATCATTCTAGAAAAAAAATTATTGAGAAAATCATGAGATGACCTGTAAATAACATACCTTAGAAAGCATCATCAAAAGAATTTATCGTCCCTTGAATTTCGACCTTCTTTACTTCACCTTCCCTCTGAAATTAAGCTTATATATCCTTTGGTTACCTCAGTCACTTGTAGATATTCAATATACTCAAGTGTGATTAAAATGAGAGAGCCTTGTTTCTTATTTATAATTTCATGTAGCTTCCTCAAGGCGTTACCTTTTAACCATCTTAACCCACTTTCCTTATTTTAGGGTTAACCCACTTCTAATTTTTCCATTAAATTTATTATTTAAACAATTTCTTTTGTATTCACTTTGACTTATAGTACACTCATCACTTCACTTTAATATTTACCTTCTAAAATCTCTTAAACCACTTTGACTACTTTGACCTTTTGGGGCTTCTAGATGACTCATGAGGGTTCTCCAAATTCACATGGCCATAACTCTCTAACCGTGAGGAGTTATGTGACATTCCACATATCACTGGAAATGACATGCCATGTACTATCCATATAGAATAGTCTTTCCTACAAATATATCAAAACTCATACCATTATCCATCAAACAAACTTGGGTGCATTAACCAAACCTGGGTTTTCCAACTTCTCATGGCCATAACTCTCTAACCGTGAGGAGTTATGTGACATTTCACATACCACGAGAAATGTAATGACATGTACTATCCATCTAGAATAATTTTACTTTCAAATATATTAAAACTCATACCATTATACATGAAACAACCTTGGGTCTGTTTCTCAAACCTTTGTGCTACCGGAATTCTCTATCAGACTTTCTCTAAGGGTTGACATCAATATACAATATCACTCTCCAATGGTTGACATCAATCTACAATATCGCTCTCCAATGGTTGACATCGATGAAAACCAACAATCCATACCAATTGTCCATCAACCTAAGGCAATTGTCTGACATAAGGAACATGTTGAAACTACACCATCAACCAATGGACCATTATTGCACAATTTAATACTCAAATACAAAATACCTAATCGTATAGCTTCTAAAAGTCTATGTCTTAGCCAAGTGCACTCCAACTACCATAAATAATGTTATAATAAGATTTCATAAACCAATATTCAACAAGGTTCCATAAAGAATATTAATAAATATCCCACGAGACAATATTTAACATATACATGAACCATTCTTCAATAGATAGGGAGGAAATTGCACCAAGGATTGATTTTCCACCCAACCTGTAATATCCTCAAGTATTAAACAATTTTTATTGAATATTTTCCATTTATGGAAATTCGTACTTGGTTTAATTAAGGCATTTAACTGATATATTTTTAATTATTGAGCAAAAGTTTGAGTCACCAATTGTCCCCTTTTGATGGACAAATGTAAGAGACAAAAATTATTAAATTATTAAATGTAGGAAACAATGGAACAATGAGGTTAAAAATAGTTAACTATGAATCCATGAGTGGGGAACATGTTTGAGTTAACTCAAATTTATATTTTACAAGTGTCAAGCAGTGGAGTGTTGTCACTAGCATCCCCTAAAAATCAAGGATTTCTAAAGGTGTGAATTTCCAAGGAGGGAAATGAATTTAATGAAAGGTCTCATGCACAATGAGGATAAATACAACATATGTGGGAGGCATGACTTTGGCGAGTATGTTGAAAATGAATGGGTTATTTTTTATGTGAGCACAGGTGGTGTTAGGAAAACAATTATGAACTGTATAAAGGTATTTTGGCTAAGGAGGAAACTCAGTTCACCCTTATGGAGTCATAGTGAGGCTTGAGAGTGGTCACGCCAATTAGCTTGGTTTAATACAAAAGTAAGTGCATTACAAAAATTGAATTTTTTTTTTTTTCTTTACACATAAATATCAAAATTATAGAATTTTGCATTCGAAAAACATGTTGCAGTGTAGGAGTCAACATTACTAATGAAGATATATGATATCTCTTAGATATATTGCAACTATAACATCGGAGAAAAATAAAAATTTCTTATTTAAAAAGAAATCACAAATAACGTACAAAAATTTACATAAATATACATATCCATAATAAAGGAAGTTTTATTGAAATATAAACTTAATACCATAATTATGGTATCATATTGATGGACTACACATGAATATAGGGCACCCTTACATTCCTTAAAAAAAGAAATTGTAGATTTATCGAACATAAATTTCCTCTTCTCTTACGATATATTTTGTAAGTAAATATAAAAATTGAAGTCAAAGGTTCACGAAATAGATATTGATGAAATAAGAACCCAAATACCTTGGGAAATTCAAATGTGGAAAACCTCCCTTTACCTACACAACAAGAAGAACAAAGCGATTACTTACAATAATACTTGGACTTAATAGTGAACACATGTATATCATTTATTGGTATTCAAGAAGTTGTGGAAATATTACTTCCTTTGGCGTGAATCAGGGTTGTTGAGAAGTGTAGGGTTTACCAAAAACCTTGCCCCTTTTATCTGTCTTAAAAACAAAAGGAAAACTGTGTTTAGGTCATTACTTTGATACTATCAAATTGGTAGAAGTAATAGTAAATAAAGGAAAAGTTCTTAACGAGGGTACGATTATTATCTATGCCGTGTCTATAGTCAAAATCTAATTCGGAAGCAAATTGATGCAAACTTTTTTAACTTTTGATTGTTTTTTTTATTGGAATAATGTTTATAAGAGATTGGTTTGGATTTAGTTTGAATCTGTTGAAGATTTGTAGGAGGTTGTTGAGAGATTTTCTCAACAAGTATCTCTATATTTGAAGATAGTTGGATCTGATTCCAACTATATATACATATAATATGTATAATATAAATTATTATTTATGTGTTATGGTTGTTCTCACAAACTTTAAGATGGTATTAGAGCCTAGTTAGGCTTAATCCCTCATACCAGTGCCAAAAAGATGTGATAGTCATTAGAACTGATTCTCTATACATATTAGAACTGATTCTCTATACATATGTGTGAGAGTGTGTTTTGAAGAGTGCAATTGGTGCCAAGAAGATGTGATAGTCATTAGAACTGATTCTCTATACATATGTGTGAGAGTGTGTTTTGAAGAGTGCAATTATTTATGTGTAAATTAATTTTTATGTGTGCAAATTAAATTGTTTTGTGAGTGAGCCGCATTACTCCCGTAGAGAAAACTCTTTTAAACGCAGAATAAGAAAGGGCACGTTACCAGATATTTAAGAGGCTGACTGGTGCAATAGATCAACAATCAGTGCAATTACGACGAAATTTTTGTTGGTTCGTGCACGCAAAGTGGAAGTTGAAGGGCGAGCCTTTCACGGACTGGTATCTTCAATTCATCAGGAAGGACATTACAGCCATTCATCAGGACGCCTATGGCAAAGGATTACTCATGGCATCATTGTGATCTGTTATTCATCTTACACAAGAATTTCTTCTCACCGGAAAAAGGGCGATATGGCCATTGATTTCAGGATCTTCTTCAACCTCGCTGGAGTCACGGATTCCATATTCCTATTTACGTTTTACCAGATTGAAGGACTATGAATGCGTCAAAATCTAAATGAGTGGCTATATTAATTAATTACTTATATTAATTTGTATGAATTTTGGCTGTAAAATTTTATTTTGTAGAGTCAATCAATGAACATAATATCATAATCTAAATTAGTGGTTCTTGACTTACTTCGGTGTCATTGGAACAATTAACTGTTTTTGTTATGCATATTTTGTTATATGTTGTGGATCTTGTTCTGTTTTGGGCTTCAAGAACAACAGTGACAGGTTATTCATATAGATATTATTGTATGTATGTTTAGAAAAGGTTAGTTGTATGATTGACTGCTGAAAATACCCAGTAATCAGATCACTGTTCTATATAACTGTTGAAATTTGTTTTTAGGGGGAATTCCACAGATGGTGGTGTATTCATAGGATAATTCATTATCAAGATTATCTTTCGGGTCGAGAATCATCAATTCTACAAATTTGTCAATGATGGTCAGAAGCGGTGTTATCTTAAATGAGTTGAAAGGGGAGCTCGAAGTTGTAGAGAAGAAAGAGATATACCTGAAGATTTCAGAGTGAATAGGAGTGTTGATGAAGACCAGTTAGACAAAGAAAGAAAATAATTAATATTGTAATTTGTTATTGAATGTTGTAAGTTTTTATAATGTAAACATTATGGAAGGGTGTTGGAATAATAGTTACAATAGATTGGTTTGGATTTGGTTTGAATTTATTGAAGATTTGTAGAAAGTTGTTGAAAGATTCTCTCAACAACTATCTCTATGTTTGAAAATAATTGGATCTGATTCCAACTATATACACATGTAATATTGTATGTAATATGTGTAATAAAAATTATTATTTGTGTGTTATAGCTGTTCTCACAAATTTTAAGATCCCTCATAGACAGAACGACCCATCATTAACACCATATCCACAACTTTCAAATAAAAAGTTAACAGTGATAATGCACACGAATGGATGCGCACTGTGACGACAAATGTCTATATATATAGATGTATATATATTTGACACCATGATACAGAACCAAAACATTAATATATTTTTGCATTAGCATCTCACTATTGAAATCACATTCTGGTCCCAAACCTAAATGCGTTCCTATTGGAGAAAAATCAGGGACCCGGTTACAAGAAAAAAATTAATAAGGAAAGGAAATATCAATAAAAATTCAAGAAGACTGATATTAAAACGATTTAAACCCATAATCTTATTTCTTGCAGTGCTAGGATAGTTTGATGTAAAAATTTAGGAAGCTCGATCCAAAGCTCTATCTATGTGTACGGTGAGTAAAAACCCTTTGTAGCTCAGTGAGCCTGGAAAAATATTTGCAGGTGTAACTGGTAGTAATCATTAGACAAGTCGAATATCACATAGTGCTGCGTGGATATTAAGTTCTGGTATGCAGGGTTAAGTATTCCAAACGAGGTTTTGTAAAAGAAATATATATATATATATATAAACTTCCAGTTAGACCTACAAATTCTATAGGAGCGTCTGTCTACTTGAGAGGCCTTCCAAGAACATGAGTTTACATAAGGGAGGAACTCTCGACAACAATGATAACTACTTTTTTGTTTGAGAAGCGACAGTATGGACCTTACAAGGTTAAGGTCATACTTTAATCAACAACAAGAATCAGTTCTAAGTCGAATTAACCGACGGTTAGGAATTTCTCAACAACATTTTAAAAATCCATATATCATAGAATCACCGCTCTTAAACTATAGAAGGGTCTTCGACAGTATAAGAGTTTTTGCGAAAACCTGTATAGAATTTGTTTAATATAAAAAAATGATATATACGGATACTTAACGATATAATCTATCCAGAAAATATTTCTAACTCGTCCCAAGCTCTAGTTCACGAACACACATCGCGCAGTAGGATAAATAGTAAGGAGAAGAATTATTTTTTCATTTTTCCCTTAACAAAAATCAGAATAGAGGTGGGTTACCTGAGATTTCTAAGCTTGATGAAGCTGTTGGTCACATCCTGGCTCCTCTACGATGAGTTCTCACTTGTCAAGCATAACAAGAATGAAGCATAATAGTTCACAGTGAGGGAAGACTCGGCCTTATGCCCACTATAGAGAAAGAGAGAGAGTTTCCAAGTAATCTAATACTACAACGAAAGTATGGAAACAAGGAACAGTTGTTTCGTCCAAGGGTTACTTGGATCCTCGATCCCATCCATTGTACTGTCGGAGGCGTACGTAGTACTCAAGTGAGTATGCCATGTGAAGTGAGGAAGGTGGATTATTTGGGTTGGCTAAAATCCTGGAGCGATAACCCATGCTGTTGGGCAGACAATTTTGGGGATGTTACTGTGAAAATATATGAGGAACAAGGAAAAGGCGCAATAATGGCGAAGGTAGGAAAATAATAAGAAAACAAAGAGAATCAAGAAGACGAAGAAAATCAAGAAGGTCAAGAAAGAATAGAGAAAGAGGAGAAGACTCAAAGAAAGAATGTCAGTGGAGCATGAGTTGTATCCAGCTCATAATGAGTTGTCATCAGCTGAGCATGAGTTGTATCCAACTCACAATGAGGTGGCTAAAGGTTTTAATCATAATGTATAAATATGTAAAGCTTGTCGCGAGTATGGGGGTTTGAAGGGATACGGGTATGTAGTTAGAGAGAGAGAGAGTTTCAGAGAAAAAGAGCATAATAAAGAAGCTATAGATGTAACTAGGATTGAATGATAAGAATACATTTTAGCATCGAGAGTATCCAACACTTAAATATAATAAAGAAGCCAATATTTTGTGGACGTAGCCTCAAGTTGGATGTTAATTCATGTCTGCAATGTGAATGTATGTTTTTATTTAATGTTTACCCATTCAATAGCATGAATATGGGTGTATGTTTAGCCATTCAATAACATGAATATGGGTGTATGTGCATATACAATTAAGTAATGATTTAATAAGGATTTAGTGCGAAGGGGAATCTTGTAGCAAAGCAGGTTTCCAATGTTTCCCTCGCCGCTGCAAAATATTGGTTTCTGCAGTTCCCATAAATATACCTCAGGTAAGACTTCACTTACATGTAGGTGATTTTGAAAGGGTCGATGTCTTTAGGGTTTTGTTGGTGTAAGTAACTTGAACCGAGGGTCTTGAACCTACCTGTGAGTGTGCCAACAAATGGTTTTGTTGTTGAGACTTGAAATATGGAAGTGGGGGAATGTTTTGGAGGCCAATGAGGAAGGAGATAACCGAATGGATGGAGAAAAATGAAGAAGAATTTCCCAGGAAGGAGAATAAAAACCCTCGGCTAAAGAACAGAAAATGGCTACAAAGGTATGTGTACACATACTTGCATGAGATCTTTTTCGGTGAATTCCGTAATCCCTTTGTAGAATCGCTGGAAATATTTATGGGAAATATTGGTAGACACATACCAGCCACGCTAAGGAACTGGACTCCCAAACTAGTGGGACAAGTGAATTTAGCAGACAACAAGACTTCCCGTGCAATGGACTTTTGGCTCGACAGTTTATTAGGAGGATACATAATAGAAATTTTCATAGACTGTACCTAGGTTTATAGGGTTGCAGAAAGAGACTTTTTCAAAGGCCAGTGAGGAAGATTCATAAAGTCGTTAGCTACATGGATAAAAATGTTTCTATGTGACAAGGAAGTGATAACTATGGATTCAGATAGCTAAATAAATTTGCACACATAAAGAGACTAGGGTTGTTGACAGAGAGATGATCTGGGAATAGGATAAATGGAAAAAGGAAGGGAATACTGAGAATGCAAGAGAAAGAGGAAGGGATATCAGAAGGAGAAGATGAATTTGGAGTTCTACGCAGTGGTAGAAGGTACAAGAAGTTGAGAACTGTGGATGGGAAGAGAGAGAAGTGTAGCAAGTACCGGGAACATCATATAGATATATGTGTCATAGAAGTAAAACAAACAGAGGGAGAATAAGAAGATAACCATTTCAATCTAGTTATAGAAGAACCAATAAGTCCTTCCCAAGTTGAGTCTTTGGTCGAAACCACATCATCGTGTGTGTTACCTGAATCGAAGACAACATTCGAAGACCTCTCTAGAGAACTTGTAATCAACACTTAGGAATTCAGATGATTCAAATTTTATGAGCAGAACGAAATGAATAAAGATTATTATCAAAATATGCTTAACACAGAATAACAGATATACAATAAAATTGGTTTCTATTCAATAAGGAAATAATTTGAAACTGTAAAATGCAGAAGAAAAAGAACTTACTAGAGTTGTGGTGGCTTATCTCTGAGAAGAGATGTGACAGCTACGATGATTCTCCAGAAGATGATTGGAATGAGGCTCTCAAGGCCTTTTTACAAAAAATAGGAATTTCAAAAACCCTAGACATCCAAAAACCTAACCCTAGGAGATGAAGTGCCAAAATTCATGTGGGCCCCGTTTGGGTAAGTTAGTACATCAACTTCTCGAGGTCGTAACTTTTGCATACGATCTTCGTTTTAGGCCTAGGATAACATGTTGGAAAGGTCTATCTGAGGAATACACATGTTTCATGTGGCGATCCCTACACATGTTGACTGTGACAAGCCCTAAAAACATTGTTTAAGGCCTCAAAATAACTCTAGAAGTGAGAGACATGAAAACTAGGAAAAAAATGTCGAACTGGAAAACTGCCAAAATGAGCCACTTGGAATAGGTGGGAGGCTACTGACATCCATTTCGATCAATCCTCCTCCCTTAGGAAGAAATTTTATCCATTTCTTTGAGTTCCCACATTAGATGAGGAAATAAGCTGAAACTATAAAATGCAGTGAAAAACAAGCTTACTAGAATGGTGGCAACTTATCTCTGATAAGAGATGTGACAGTTGCACTCATTCACGAGAAGATTATTACAATGAGGCTCTCAAGGCCTTTTTACAATAAATAGGAATTTCAAAAACCTTAGACATCCAAAAACCTAACCTTAGGAGATGAAGTGCCAAAAGTCATGTGGGCCCTATTTGGGTAAGTTAGTACATCAACTTCCCAAGGTCATAACTTTTGCATATGATCTTTGTTTTAGGCACAGGATATCCCATTGGAAAGATCTATCCGAGGAATAAAAATGTTTCATGTGACGATCCTTACACATGTTGACTGTGGCGAGCCCTAAAATCGTTGTTTAGAGCCTCAAAATGGATTCAAAAGTTAGAGACCCGAAAACTAGGAAAAAATTGTTGAACTGGAAAACTGCCAAAATGAGCTAGTTGGAATAGGTGGGAAGCCACTAACATCCATCTACATCATCAGAGCAGTGGTAACCATAGCATTATTAGTAGTAAAATTAATCATAATCAACCAGTATCACCAGGAAGGGGTACTACACACAACAACATGACAGGGGCAGATAACACAGTAACATTAAACCATAGTTCAAAGGAATTGGATCGGAAGACCCAGAACAACATTTGTTCATATGTGAAACCATTTGGACTACAAAGAATGTCCAATATGACGATGAAAATATCATGTAGATGGAAACAATCTTTAGAGGATGCCTGTTAGTTTTGTACATGAAGCTCCAGAGTACCACACCAATAGGTCAAACAAGGACATTAGCATAGATCACACAAGCATTATTAAAAGAATTCAAGAAACCAAAGTCTAAGTCATTGTACATTACCAAGCTCAAGGAGATCAATTAAGTACATAATGAGTCAATATGGGAGTTCAATTAGAGATTCACATATGTGATGGGTAGATTAACTTTCCAAATACCCGATCAACCATATAAAGAGTGGTTCATTGCATGATTTCTACCTCACATCCATAGTACTTCAATACAACAAAAGGTTATGACACATTCGAAGGCATTGGAGATTGCTATGAACTTGGAAGCCTCTCTAGTCGGAGAAAAAAATGGAATGGCGCATACATAGAACCAACTAGCTACACTAAAAATTCACTTGACATAAATCACGAAGGGGTAAAAGAAACGAGAACAAGTCTGGTGCACCAAATGTAGGACTAAAGGTCACCATAAAGATAAATTTTCATCCTTTGCGCAATACTTAACAAATGGACCACCAAATCTTACTAGGAGGAGGATACTACAAGATATGTAATAAATGGGGACATAACCCCCATGAGTGCGAGTTACTACAAAAGTATCAGAGTACCCCAAAAAGTTTATTCTGTATATTTTGGAAATCAATGGGACATGAAGACAAGGATTGTCATGCATTTGATCTGATGAGGGAACACACATAATATATGTACATAATTCATGAGGACAATGTTGCAATAGAAGGAGGAGGGAAATTTAATAATCAAAGAGGATTTAATCAAGGAAAACAAGGAGGATTCGGTAAGGGTTGAGGTAGATCAAAATTCAGGAGAGGAGGAAGAGGCCCCGTAATATGATACAATTGTAACCAACCAAGACACCTAGCACATGATTTCCAAAATCCCTGCATAACATGCACTTACTGTCATGCATTAAAACATGTGATAAAAGACTATCCATCATTACTGGAAAAGTGGCAGGACAGAGGGAATCAAAACCAGAACCCAAACATTCAAAATATATCCGTCAAGATATGGTACGAACTACCCAAAATAGAAGTAGTTACATGTGGAGGAACTAAAACAGGGATAGATGCAACCAATGAAAATAAACATATTGAGAAATGGGTAAAGAAATCAATAGTACCCATCCCAACATTCGATCCACGAGACAAAAAAGAGACCTATAAAAGGAAGAGGGAGGAACTATTACAACAAGAGTGGTCACGATCAACATATTCTATGCCAAAACCTCCCACTGATGACCAGGCCAGGACCAATGGATCTCTGGAGAAGGTAAGTACCTTAGGAATTTTTTTGAAGAATTTCCTAGAGTTGGTCAAGGATGAAAGTGCATTGCATACATTATGATCTATGATCGATCATTGTGCACAAGGAAAGGCAACCCCTACTGAAAAAAAAGTAGTGAACCAACTATTGCGCAAGAAAAGAACCAATTGATATTTCAGGATTAGTGTGCAAATTGGAAAATACGACATAGACAATGTGATATTATACTTGGGATCTGATGTGAATGTGTTACCTAAGAAGACATGGGAAATGATGGGGAAATCCAAGTTAGTTTGGTCACCCATTCAATTGATATTATAAAACCAGTACAAAATAGTACCTATTGGCCAACTAAGAGGAATACTTATGAATATAGATGGAGTGTGCAATGTCACATACTTTGAAGTTATCGAGATTGTGGATGACAACCAATTATACCTAGTGTTAATGTGACTGGAATGGGACTTTGATAACCAAGCCATTATCAATGTGAAAAGGAGAGAGATGATATTTGAAGTAGGAGAGATGCAAGTTACTACACCATCAGATCCAAAATAAGGAAGGAGGTACATCGAACCAATGAAGGGAGATGAAAGTGATAACCTGTATACCATGACTGCAAGTAATGGATGACTATGTTAACCACAATGTAGATGGTGCGTTGAGTTGGAGAAGCATCAGTTCATGTACATCAGACTCATAATCATTCCTGGAAAATTGGCAGTAGAGGATGCATGAAGTTTCAACATGACGATGTGCACACATGACCAAATCAGTACGCTTGATTGGAACATAACTATGAAACCCACCTAAGTATGACTCATTGATAGATATAACAACATTTTTATAGAAATTTGAAGCATATTTACCAGAACAACAAAGGCTACTAGCACTTGACATTTTATTGAAGGACACTATGTCCATATGGTGGGAGACACACAAAGAAAACATAGAATACTGGAAATAATGTAGGAGATTGATATAAGTGAGGCTCAATAATCATGTGGCTGACATGAGGCATAAATATATTGGGTAAGGAAACCCGACATAGCACATTGCACAATGTGAAAAATCATGGAGTTCAATACTAAGGAAAGACTGGACACACAGGTTCATACATACCCTTGAGACCATCCCAAAGAAATGGTACCTATAATTGGAGATGAAAAAAGACACAACAAACTGGGATTACATAAGTAAAAAATTCCAGGTAACATTTAGAAGAAATGCATGAACTAGATAAAGTGACTATGGATAGGCTCCATTTAATACCGACTTCTTATGAGATGAGGAACAAAAAAGAACATCCAGATCTAAAGGATGCAGTCTTTAAGGCATCTGTGAAATCGTCAACATCTGAAGATTACGATTCCTATGAACACTTATCACATGAATAAGAAGTTAACTTTTAAGGAAACTAAAGAGGGGATCCAAAAAGTATAAAGGTATGTCACCATTCAAAGAAAACAACACCAATGAAAAAGGAAGAAAAGGCAAGGATAAACCTAGGGAGTTTAAAATAGAAAGACTTTTAAAAAGAATAGTTTTTATTCAAGGGAGGATAGCAATAGCTCATCAAACACTAGAGAAGAAGAATATGAGCCAGATACAACTCAAGATGAAAAAAAATTCATGGATTTAGAGCGACAAAGATCTAATCAAGAAAAGATAGACAAAAAAGAATGTGAAGTTTGAGTCAACATGGAAGAAGAACTCATTAGTCTTCTTGGGAAATCTCTCGACTCAAGAAAAATAATATACTAAGAAAATAATAGTTATAGATTTATAAATAAAAATACAATGATATTATAAAAGATATAGTCAACTTAAAAATCTATCTAGAAGAGGCCAAAAGAAGGGAAGAAATATTGTTGAATTAGATAAATGAAAAGGAGAACATTTATGACATGTTGGAACACTGAGAAGGAGAACATTTATGACATGTTGGAACACTGAGAGGGGTGAATCGGTATGATCAATTTATTATCACATTTAACAAAAATATGTAATCATTAATTTCATGTGTAGTATATCATCAATATATCATGAGCATTATAAATCAACAAGGCATAATAAACATTCATAGAAACATAATACACCAGAATTTACGTGGAAGCCCAAATAGGAAAAAACCACAGATATATTTTCTTATATATCAAAATAATACAATCATTGGAAGCACCAACTTCCTAAATCTCTAGCTACAACTGGACGGAGGATATGACCCCTAATTTACAGGCTCCAACCTGAAGGAAGCTACAAGTCCCTGAATTCTTTGTCTCCAACAAGAAAGAGGCTACAAACCCCTGAGTCTCAGGCTCCAACCTAAAGGAACGTCCAAATACATTTTTTCTCTTGAACCAACTAGAAGAAGGCTACAAAACCCTTTCCTTGCCCCATCCTATCGCCCTGAAATATAAGTGTAGAGCAATTTTCACTACCACAATCACTGCCACTGTCACTATCACTGTAATTGCCACTGTCACTGTCACTGCCTCTGTCACATCAACCTGTAACCTGTCAAACTTTCATTGTATCCAAACTGTTAATATCACTGTACCATCAACCTATAACTTATCATCAACATATGCTATACCAAAAGGTGTACCATACCATGCATCTACTGTGTATCAATAAATGTAGTATAACATACATCAATCATGTACCATAAGATATGCCAAATGTATATACCATAACATCAATTATGAGTAGCTAATCATGTATCCAATCATGTACCATGTACTAAACCATAAATAATATATAAAACCAATACCATATACCATAGAATCAATCATGTATATACCTATACCATATCATCAATGAAGTACCTCAAAGAACAAAAATATGTGCCTCATGCATATGCCACCATACATCAAGTGTATATCCCAGACATACATCCACATCTCAAAGATATGTCTCTAATAATGAACAATAATAATCATGTCATAATCAAATATAATAGTATACATCAATCAACCATGTAGCCATGATGTTCCTCAATCATGTGAGAATCCAAACATACCTCAAGCATGTACCATCCTCAACCAAATATAATCTTCAAAACAAGCACATAAGCATACCTATACCTCTGTAGTTGACCCGATACACAATAGTTTTGACCTGTAAAATTTCTTCTGACCTCGGGGACCTGGTACAATAATTTCCTCCAAATTTGTCTTGTCCTTGCGGGACTAAGACATGATATCATGACGGGCCTCGCGTGATAGGCATTGTGCAACTCATGGGGATGCCTCACAGGACACTAGTAGTCTGACCCGTGGGGGTCAACCGAACTAGGGTTTCCTCAAAAAATTTCACTCTCCTCTACAACCTTGAGACTCCCACACTTCTCACTTGTCACTACCTCATATTTCATCATCACAAACTTTCCAAATAGATCACTAGTTCATTAGAAAATGTTCAATATAATAAATGAGTGAATGTGCTTGTGAATGATTACTTGAGATGTATTTATAATTTTTTTGGGTAACCTATTTCCTGAATCTTATGGGCTTCTTGACTTTCTTGTTACAACCAATTTACCTTTTCATTAAAGAATTGTAACCAACTAGGGGTCTTCTTTACCATTCTTTGGAGATTCTAACTTCACAAGGCCATAACTCCTCAATTGTGAGGAACCACGTGGCATACCATCTATCAAAAAAAATGATATGAAGAGGAATATCCATCCATGAGTGAGTTATTTGCATTTACACTGTCCTTCATTACCTTTTTCCTTGATCAACTATGGGTTCTATAACCATACCTTTAGGGCTATCGAACTTCTTCAAGCATTGACATCAATGACAACCAATATTTCAACAATCTCCCCATTTGGAATTGATGGAAACATTGAAGGCGATGGTCCAAAAATTTGCACTTGAATACTAAAGGGTAGAGCCAGGCCACCTAAAATTTGGAATGGTTGGTTTCTTGATAAGTTGGTTTTGTTAGTCAGCTAAAGGATAGGCTTTCAAAGATGAAAATATGGTTGGACTGGTCAAACGATATGAATGTAGGTTCTCCTTAGCTAATGGTATGAACTTTGATGAACATATGGGGATATGGAACGATAAACAAAGGAAACAAAAACAAGCAATGTAATGAATTACCTATTGTATGAGAATTACGACTTAAAATGACATTTTAAGACCTACACAAATATCCAAATATAAATCATCCAACAGGTTGCCAAATAACTCATCTTTTTACTAAAATAATAGTTGATTACCAGGTTTCATAGCAACAAAAAGATGAATTACAAAAATAGTTGAAGGAAGAAGGAAATGTACATTGCACACATCAAAAATTTGCATCCAAGATAAGATTAAAAGACATAAAGACCTGAGAAAGAAAACACAAGTACCATCAATATATATTTAATAGGTAGAGAGATTTACAATCATATGGGAAGGTCCAACCAATTCTGATGCTTGAATCTTTTTTTCACTAAAAATTCCCCCTCCAACAATACAAACAAGTTTATTTATCATTGTTGCAAAGGATTTCGACCATTATGAAAACTAAAGATTAGCTTTGCATAAGAACCTGAACACAACTCTTTTACTCGAGCATATTCAACTAGAAACGTAGTCTTGACATATTTTAACTTAACTTTAACAAAAAATGTGGTTCATACCAAAAAAAATTGACCAATTATTGTGTTTTGACACTAATGTCTCGAACCTAGAACAAGTAGACTTCTAAAGTGAAAAATATAATTGTTGCTTGCGCTAGATTAAAACAGTCCTTAACAAAAACTTTGATAGATGAGACTGACTAGAACTATGCATTGTTGGTTGTGGAGCCTGATTATCTTCCTAATTCAGAGGTCCTTGCTTTCAGTCGTGTTTATACCCCATGAAGTATTTACACCCCAGAAGTATGTACACTCTTCCACGTGGGGGAGTGCAGAGGGGGGGTACCCCCTCTACGGGGTCCGGGTGGGCTATCCCCCCGGCTGGGGGGTTTGGGGGCAAGCGGGCCCCCAGCGGGGGTTCGGGGGCGAAGCCCCCAAAGAAAAAATTGCCTTGTAAAAGTATATTGTAATTTCATTGTAAATTTAGACCGTTCATTATAAGGTCGCATATCTAATGGTAGAGATTATGTTAGGGTTTTTCCCCTAAAAGGCAACCCTCTTTTATGAGGGAAATGTGTTGCGGCTATGGAAGAGGGTGAATATTGTATTCTGAGTGAGGAGACTGTGAGAGAAAGAAGAGGAAGTTACAATAGGTTTTGCTGTAGGTTGTATCCCTTCATTTGCTGGATAATAATAAAGGAAGGACCTGGCAATTTCTCTGGTGGACGTAGCCCAGACTGGGTGAACCACGTATATCTGTGTCTCTCTTGTATTGTGTGTCTTCTGTGTTTTGTTTCTGAATTTGTTTTATTTTATTGCTCCGCGGTCCTATTTTTCTAACAACTGGTATCAGAGCGTAAGGTAACTCGCAGGAAAAGAGGGTTCCTGGTTCGAGTGGGAGCAATGTCGGAAGATGGAAAGTTTAGGGTCGAGAAATTTAATGNTTCATTTGCTGGATAATAATAAAGGAAGGGCCTGGCAATTTCTCTGGTGGGCGTAGCCCACACTGGGTGAACCACATAAATCTGTGTCTCTCTTGTATTGTGTGTCTTCTGTGTTTTGTTTCTGCATTTGTTTTATTTTATTGCTCCGCGGTCCTGTTTTTCTAGCATGCATGATTACCCACATGTACTCCATCTGGAGACTAATTAGTAGATAGATTAATTAACTCGCATTATCCTTGGGCCTCTTCTTCCTCTTTGACAACAAAAAACTTCTAACACTAGAACAAAACTCACCCAAAATTTGGTGAATTTATGGGAAACATGGCCTCAAAGGTATCTTTGATTCTCTCATATCGTAATACCTACGTAAAATATGAGAGAGTTTTTTGTGCATTGGCTTATTCTAAACAAAACAATTTTTTTTTTCACACATTCATCTCCATATGTTCGGGAGGCATGCTAAAAGAGAGTGACAAAAACATGGAAAAACAAAGTATTTTAGTTTTTGGAAAAAACATCCTGAATGATCCCTTCGATTATCCTAAACAATGATACTTTTCTAAAACATGAGAGAGGTTTTTTTGCATGGGATTTTCTCGAGAAAACCCTCTTTCAATTTTCACAAATTCATCTCTATATGTTTTGGAAGCGTGCCGAAATATAATGACAAAAACAGGGAAAAATAGAGTTTTTCAGTTTTTGGAAAAAAATGGCTTGGAATATCCCTTTGATTCTCCCAAGCAATGATATCTATGTAAAAAGTGAGAGATGTTTTTGTGCATGGGATTGTTTCCAACTAAAACCTCTTTCTGTTTTCAAAAAAATAATTTCCATCTGTTCGGGAGTTATGCCGGGAGACAATGACAAAAACAAGAAAAAAAGTAGAGCATGGCGGAAAATTTGGGCAGTTCCTTTTGATTTTTCTTATGTAACCTATGATACTTTATTTTTAGCTTCTGATTCTATTTTTCCAGATCTTGGTTTTCTCGTTGTAAAGAATCAATTTTTTTTTTAATGCTTGAATATGGTGGCTATCCTTTATAGCTTCATTAGCCTCCTCCTTTGTTTTAATTAAAACTTGTTTCTTACCTTTCTCTTTCAATCCTTTCTCATCATCCATGAAAGATTTATTGTGATCAACCAACATTTTTATTTTTATGGACCTCATCTCATACTTGTGCATTATTTCAGACCCTTTTCCATGTGCTTCCTTCATAGTCCCCTGCATTTCTGATATGTTGGTATTTGATATCTAGTTTGGTATCATATAAAATTTCCTTGGAGGGTAGCCATCGTGGACTTGAGTGCTCAGAAACATGCACGTGCATCCGGGGTGCCAACACAATACTTTTAAATATTTAAATTAATTTATGAACATTTAAACAATTAAAACATCATGCTTTTACATTGTTTGTAAGTACATGCCTATTCTTGCAATCAATGTTTTCTTGCACCAAAAAGGCCATGTAAACCTGCTATAAGCTTAGTAAAATATTTCAAGATGACAATATGTTGTTAACCCATATCAGAACATGCAATAACCTTCCAAGAAAGAAAGAAAATGGTGCAAAAACAATAGAAGGGTAAAAACAACTCAAACTGACTCATTAACCATGGAGAAGAAACTTAACAAAAATAAGTCTTAAGAGGATGTATAGGATAATGGAGGGAAAGATTAGGAATTCAGACCTAAGTTCCAACAAATGGAATGGTAACACTCATGCTCGACCTATGATCATTGTTCCCCTGTCTCCATGCATCTATTATTTCTCTGTGTTTCCATGCCTTTGTTCTCTCTCTCCCCCTATGAAATCAATGGAAGAGGGTAATTATCCTTTTGGGATGCTCCCCCTGTCTAGAAGCCTCTACTTTCTCTTCATGTTTCTTCCTCAAGTAAAACTCTAATATATATGAAAAGAATTCAAAAAATTATTTACTTGTATTCTTCAAGTATTCTACTTCTCTCCACCTATCTTTTTGTTCCCGATGTTGTGTGGATCACCATGGGATAGATGCTACTCCAATTTCTTGTCAAAGATACTCATAGGTCTCCCTTTGAAGAGGTTTGGTGAAGATATCTCAATCATCTCTTTTGTCCCAATGTACTCTATATTGATGTTCTTATCTGTAACATTTCCCATAGAAAGTGAAACTTCATTGGAATGTTATTCATCTTGGACTGGATTACTAGATTCATAGAGATACCGATAGCATTGATGTTATCAAAGAGTGCTAGAATAGGCTCGTCATATTCCACCCATATATACTACAAGGTTTTATTCATCCAAATAACTTGATGTAACACTCTTCTACTACAATATACTTTGCTTCTACTGTGGACAAATATATCGATGATTGTTTCTTTCTCAACCATGATACTCGACAATCACCCAAGTACAAAGATGCTCCACTTGTACTTCTTCTATCATTAATGCTACCTGACCAATCTGAATCTATGTAGGCTACCAAAGATATATCATTCCTTTTTGGATACCATAATCCAAAATCTTTTGCTTCCTTGAGATATTTGAGTATTCCTTTTACTTCCATGACATGTGTTTCTTGAAATATCACAGTCTTCCCAACTGCTTGCATCACATCCGGTCTTGACATTGTCACATAGAGTAAGCTATCAATCATTGATCTAGAGAGTGTATGATCTGCATCCTTAGATGCATCTTCCTTGCTCAACTTGCAATTGGTTTGCATAGGAGTACTTACGGGTTTACAATCTTCCATTCCAAACTTCTTTAGAATTTCTCTAATGTACTTAGTTTGGGAGATGAAAATACCTTTATCAAGTTGACATATCTATACTCCTAAAAAAAAATTCAACTCACCAAGAAAATAAATCTAGAACTCATTCTGCACGTATTTGGAAAACTTTTGACTCATCATGTCATCATCTATCCCAAAGATAATATCAACTACACAAACTTCAGCTATCAATATAATTTCTCGATCCACTTTTATGTAGAGGTTTCTATCTGCATTTCCCTTCCTGAATAATTTTTTCTATAGATACATGTCCAACCTTGAATACCATGCTCTAGGGTTGTGATTTAGTGCATACAATGGTTTCTTCATCCTGCAAACATAATATAATATTCCTTTTTTGATAGTAGAAATCCTTCAGGTTGTTTGATGTAAAATTCTTCTTCTAATTATCCATTTAGAAAGGATGATTTTACATCTATATGATACACCTTCATTCTTATGGAACATGCATAGGCTAGTATTAATCTGATTGCTTCCATCCTGAAAACTAGGGAAAAGGTATCTTCAAAATATATAACTTCAATTTGAGTATATCCTTTCCATACTAAACTTGCTTTGTTTCTGGTTACCTGTCCATCCTCATTCAATTTGTTTATGAAAAACCACTTTGTACCAATCATGTTCTTATTCTTTGGCCTTGGAACTAGTTCCAAAGTATCATTTTTCTCTATCTGATCGAATTATTCATCCATATCCTTGACCCGGTGTTCATCATTGTTGGCTTCTTCAAAAATGCTTGGTTCAATTGCAGATAATATTGCTAGATGCCTTTGTTTTAGTGAAAGTATTATTCTTCGTGTTTCAACTCCTACATATTTATTCCCAATAATCTATTCTAGTGCATGATTTTTTTGTACTCATTGGTTAGGTGTCTTAGGAGGTATATGTTTCTCATCTTTCTCTTTTTCTTCTTTTGGTTCTTCTTATTCTTCTTCTTCTACTTATTCTTCTTTTAGATATTCCTCATCATCCTACTCTTCTGAATATTTTCTTCCTTATTTTCCCTTCCATACATCTGTCTCGTCAATCATTACATTGATTCTCTCCATGATTCTATTGAGTCTTGGACTGAATCATTTATATACTTTGTTTTTTCTTGAATACCCAACTAGTATTCCCTTATCAACTCGGGAGTCAAATTTTCCAAACCTGGCATCTTCTCTTTTGATATAAAATTTTCTTCCAAATACTCTGAAGTGATTCACATTTGTTGGTCATCCTTTCCATAACTTGTAGGGAGTCTTATCACTGTTACTTCTGAGCATTCCTTTATTAAGGATGTGACCAGTTGTATGTACTACTTGTTCCCAAAAGATGTCGCTTAACTTGGAATCTTTCAACATGGTTCTGGCCATTTCCTGTATTTTTTTTTTTTTTTCCTTTCAACAACTCCATTTTACAAGGTGTCATTGAGAACTATCTCTTTATTCCATGTTCGCCATAAAAATCCATAAATTCCTTTGATGTAAACTCTCCTCCATTGTCTGATCTTAAGCACTTGTTTTCAATTCTAACTCATTTTCAACCATCTCTTTATGTATCTTGTGTTGGAGATACTTCACACACACCTAGGATTTATTTTTCATAAGGTTTTCCCTATGTTTATTAGTCATTATCCAGTCTCCTACATTTTAGGGAGAATATTCTTTTTCCTACATTCTAGAGGAATATTCTCTTCAGTTCACACTTCAGTTGGATAATTTGAGTGGAGTCTTGATGCCACATTGGTTCCATCACCATGCAACATTGGATCATAAATACTAATGTGCATTTCCCTTGGTATTATCACCAGAGTGGCACATTACTAATGTTTAAGTTAGTTAACTGAGGACTGAGAGGCTAGTTAACTTAGACTAGGTGGAAGTTAACTCTCATGATTGTTAGAGTGTGTCCAGATCACTCTAGACCACCACTATGGTGCATTATATCATGCATTGTGGCACATTATTTGAGTTATGAAGTGCATATTTATTGTATTGTATCATTCTTTCATTCAGTTAATACAATTCTTTTACTCTCTCTCTCTTGTTTCTATTTTTTCTCATTTTTTCTGCAAACTGTGTATGTCCTTTGCTATCTAGATCTTATCTGTGTAGGTTCATCCACATTTACATGGTATCAGAGCCAATTGAATTCTAGTAAAAAAACACACCAAACTCTTTTTGCAGGTTTTATAGCCCTATATTTCATAGTATCACCTGGTGATTAGAATTTCTTCCTCTAAGCCATATTTCATTGTAAATGATATTTTATTCTGCAAATGATTTACAAAAAAAAAAAAAAGAAGATAAAAATAGAAAAATATGAAAAGAGGGTATAAAAAGTAATGTAAGACAAAATAAATAAAAAAAGAAAATATAAAACCCCACGAAAAATAAATTTGGTTTGAATCATACTTTATAATCATGATCAAACTTTTTGAATTTATGTTGATAGGTTAGTAAATAAATTTGGTCAAACAATTTAATCTCGGACAAATTAGTTAGGTTAGAGTAACAATTAATCCAACAGTTTAAGCTGGATTAATATGTTAGATGCCTAGGTTAGTTGATAGGTTAGTGTTTTTATCTCAATAAAAGTTGAAAGGGATTGTTAAAATACCCTTTGTTTGATTAAATTTGGTATTTCTAGCTAGGAAAATAAGACCATGGTGTAAAAGTGGAAAAGGAAATCTTAGCTCTACCCATTGTATATTTTTATCCTAAGTTTCTAACAGATAAAAATGATTTTCATATAGTGACTAATTGTCACACAAGTTATCAACGATGGGATCCAACAGTGCCCAGATCGACTGTCCTCGGAACATTTTAGACCCCTCAACCTTTCTTCCTTTAACGGTGGGCGGGGTCTAGAATAGTGGTTTCCCCCATGATGGCCCCACCTAACATGGCGCTCTCACAGTGCTTGGGACCCCCCCCTTTAAAATCCACTTACCACCTACCCTCCCCTCTGGAATGTTGCCAATCCATTACCCAATACTTCTCACCTCACTTCGTCATCATACCCCACTTCCACATGTCATATGTCACATACCACATACCCATTACCCAGTCAATCCACTCCCCGTGACCATTAATCACCCCATCATCACCCCACTCCATAACAAACACCTATATCATGTTGTAAAACCCTGTTTCTTCACCCTGTATCACTATTTGTTGATGCAGACACTGTGGACATCGCGCCAAACAAATCTCTCAGGCCAATTGTCATAATTGATCACTGCCATCAGGCACAAATTTACCTGGGTAATTACAATTTTCCATTAATCCACCTTAAATATCTATTAATCATGGCCCCCCAAGCCAAATCTGCTAAAATGTCTAAGAATCAGATTCTTCCCCTTTTGTTGACCAAGATCACACCCCCCTAGAAGATAATGATTACAAGATCACAGAGTCGAAGAGTGAATTTGACTTCTTCAAATTGCACTCTTGGATAAAATATATCTTCCTCGATCATAGCGACAAAATTGGAATCTGGGACTCGAATTTTCCTTTGTATATGTTCCATGAGACTTACCATTTCCCTGAATTCACCCTGAAATGTCAAGCTCATTATTTTCCTATCTAAAGGGCCATTGTTTCCTCTTCTGGTGAAACCTTGTTCACCATTACCTCTGAATCCATTGACAAGATCCTACAAATCCCAAGAAGCGACTCTGCAATCTCGTTTTCCATCGAAGCCATGAATGACCTATACCAGAAGCTCACTTTCCTCCAAAGAGCCCAGATTTTTGAGATTTTTCTTCCAAAAGATGCTCAATTTCCCAAGAAAAATCCCCCCTATCCATCCTCCATTTTCTCTGTCAGGGCCAACCATATCATTTCTATTATTTATTACCTATTAAGGATACTTCTCATATGAATCGGTAGATGAGCTTATTTTAGGTTTCTTATCCATTTTTTCCACAGAAGAAAGCCATAATTCAATTTGATTTCAGTCAGTTTCTGGCCAATAACATACACGAACATATTTTCATGTTTTCAATAGAAGGAATGTTCAGATATTCCACATTCCTTTTATATTTGTTCTTGTTTTTCTAGTCAGACAGGTTTCTAGGTGTTTTTTCAGAAATTGGACCATGAAGGAAACCCACAGTCAGTGACCTCATGGACCTCACTGGTGAGGAAAAATTCAACTGAATTCAACTTCAAGGATTTCATAGATCAGCTTTATCATCCAATTGTTTGCATGCTGAACAACAACACAGAGCCAAGGATCAATGAAAAAATTTAGAGAATCCTTCAACACTCTTACCTAGATGAGATGGGGAATTGGTATTTATACCAAAACCACATAAAGATAAGAGTGTATGGATGTGAGATGCCACCTTATAAATTTCCAAAATACCTCCCTATGAGGATATTTCCACTAGAATACATAATACAGATGGTGAACTTAGATGACATCCATTTTGTTGCAGTCAAGAAGAAACAACAACTAAGGATCAAGACCCTGATTGGCCCTTTCATATGCAACAACAGATCAATAGGAGAAGAGGCAGATAAACTCTTGAAACATATGGGTTTCACTTAGAGTTTCACATGGTCTTATGACCCATTTGGTTTCATTTCAGAGATCAGAGTCAAACAAATAAGAACTCATTATTCTCACACACAGAACCCAGAAGTGTAGAAGTATATGAACTAGATAGAATGGAAAGAAAACACATTGCTAGAAACAAAGGAACAACCTACCCTTGTCCCTGGTTCACATAATAATACACTTCAAATGAAAACAAAAAATAGAGAAAGAAAGGAATTTTCCCCTTCATTCATAGAGGTATCAGCTGAAGACTTCCAAGTTTACAGAAAAAGGGCCAAAACCAATCATGCACCAGACTTGCTCAAAGAAGGAGAAATGCAGTCCACCACAATCATGGAGGGACCACATTCTTAATCCTTTTCAGATAGTCAGTTCATAGTGTCCACATATTCATATAAGAAAAAAACAACCACTACTATTTTAGCTGAATCATCTCATGAGTAAACACAGTCAAATATTTTTGACAAGTACAAATAGATCAAACAAAGAAATGAACTCCTCAACAAGAACACATATGCTCAATTATGGAAGCAAACCTCCACTGCTCAACACTGGTTGTTGTCATTATTTTACACAGAGAAAGGAATAATGCAAATGGCATTCCAACAAGCACAAGTTCCTCATCCCAAGGCAACTGCTGACTAAAAGAAGACTTCCTTTGAGTTTGATGTGAAGTATGTCGATCCAATGGACCAAATGGATATGCACAAGTAGACAGAGGAGATGATATTCTCTACTTTGAAAAATACCTCATTGACATCTTCAAATTTGCAGTTATCCTTGAATAAAATTGTTCAAGGTGGATATCAGTGGCCACCCACCTTTTTCAACTCACTCAAAACAATTTTCTAGCAATTTTGACAATTTACTATTTTTAGCAGTTTTTAACTTCTGGAGTCATTTTGAGGGCCTAATGAAGGTTTTTCGGGACAGAGATTCTCAATGATGGTTGAAGGCTCTGATTTATCCCCAAAAATTAATCTCCTTGATGATACCTTTCCAACGGTATATCTTGCACCTAAAATCAAGATCATATGCAAAAGTTACGACCCCGAGAAGTTGATGTACTAACTTACCCAAATGGAGCCCACATGACGTTTAACGCTTCATCTCCTAGGGTTAGGTTTTTGGATGTATAGGTTTTTTTACATTTCTGTTTATTATAAAAATGCCTTCATAGCCACATTATAATCATCTTCTTATGGATGAGTGCAACCATCACATCTCTTCTCAGAGATAAGCTACCACCATTCCAACAAGCTTGTTTTCCGCTGCATTTTACAGTTTCAACTTATTTCCTTATTGAATAGAAAACCAGTTTTACTGT
>SNQJ01S0008364.1:167213-190039 GCA_010110895.2 Picea sitchensis | reverse complement strand
AACCTCTAACTAATCAATCAACTAAGTTTATCTTCCTGTGTTGTATGAGATCTTGCCCGTACTGTTGTTAAGGGAAACCTATAACAAAACAATACTAGCACTTCTAGAATACATTCAAAGAGGTATTTGATATTGGATTAAATTAATAACAACATAAAGACATCTAATTAAAAATCATGTGATCTTAGGATTATCAATATTTAAGAATGAGAGAAAACTCAGATTTGAATATTGATATTATCCAGCATTTAACTTTAAGAATAAATTAAAAAATAATCAAATGATAGATCAATCACACATAAAAAATGGAATAAGAAATTATGTACATCATACAACATTTAATAGTACGAAAACACCATATGATGACAAGCTAAAGCTAAAATCAACCATAATAACATTCTCATAATACAACAATAATGAAAGAATGAAATGGAATAAGCATCACACAGGTCTAAAGACAAAGATGAATTTCTTTCTCATATTCTTTTTCCAAATCATATGCCCATACTGTAGTCTTGAAAGAATTTTTGGGATAATAGACTCTTAAAGATAGAAAAAATAAATTAATACATAAATGATAACAATTAACCATGTATTGATAAAACAAACTAAAGCTAATTTAAATCAATGCATAATCAATTACTCAAATAATATGAAGATATTATAATAAAAATAAAACCATTTTACTCACAGAATAAAATCCATTAAACAACCTGAAATTCCATATTCTTCTTTGAAAATACTTGTCCATTCTCCCAAATATTTCAATCGTCCGCTTATTCCATTTGAAAAGAAAAAAGTTTATAAAATAAATAATATAGAAAAGAGAAAGGACACAAATCCTCCTCTCAATTTCTTGGAATCAATGGCTCATAACTTTCTCATATATTTATACAATGAATGAACAGTGTGGGCATCACTAATAATTTCTACCACCTGAAATTTACCTCGTAAAGAGACTCAAATATCTCTCAAATCTTGCATTTGTTTGGGAAAATTTCTATGTGGAAGGTAAATGGGTCCATTTGGGAAATGGGTTTTCAATCATTTCTTCAAATTCCTCACGCTTTGGATGCAATGAGTCCCGCAAAATCATATCTTTTTTCTTGACACATTTCCCAATTTTATTTGTTGTTGCTCATAAATTTATTTGCAGCAATCCAATATTGTTTTTGGATCAATCATCTTGAACGTATTTAGATAATAAAATCAATCCACGATCAGATTCGTACCAAATAACTGATAATAGAAACCTGTGAAACAAAAAGAAACCTAGATCAATAACCTAAAAATTGTGAATAAAACAAAATTTAAAATAATAAAATAATAAATGAATTTAAACTAACTATAAGTTCTAAACAAACATTGTTTATATTTTCCTTTCAAATATGATCTTCAAATTAATGGAGAGGAGAAAAATATTAATTTTGTTTTTTCACAAAATCAAACAAATGATAGAAAATTCTTTTTATTATTATTATTTTTATTTTGAAATGAGATGCAAAATGAAAAAAAGAATTTAATTAATTAATATCACCAGATGATTTTATGAAATTGAGAAACCAACCAAAATATTATTTGATGAAGTATTGAACCTATTATTCAAAATAGTCAAACTTTCTAATGAGCAAAATAAAGAACACATAATCATAATTTAAATGAAAGTAAACAATTGATAAAAATTAACGTTTTTGTTTAAATTGATATTTCTATGCTCGTTTCTAAATTTTGACATATACTCTTGTAATGAATGTTTCATACTATAGTGAATGTATTAAGTTTGTCTCAAAGCAAGACAAGGTATGAAACTATTTGAAAAGGATGATTTTGTAGCTCATTATAATTATGAAGATTCTAATGGGGGCCCTTTAAATTTTGTAAAAATTTAGGGGGAGTTGTTGGGGCTCAACACAATCCTACACCATTGGATGGCTCCACCAAGGAAGTGATCTCTGCATCATCCAACAATTATGACTGTCATACGACATCAAGCCCTTAAAAGATGAGGTATTGTGTGATGTTTCTCCTCTCGAATTTTGTAATTTTCTTTTGGGCCAACATTATTTATGGAAATGTCATGTTGTATATGATTCTAGTCCTCGTAGTGTTGTTATTACTTTGAACATGAAATTGTACAGGATACCTAAGGCAGTCCCTCCTAGTGTTATTTCCTTGATCTCTGCCAAGCAATGTAGGAAGGTCATCTCTCAGACTGAGAAATTTGTCTTCTTCGTGATTCACTCTCGGAGCGAGAGAAAGATCACAATCACATCCAGGGCCTTTGCTACCGATCTCTCCACATAACAGAAGCAAGTGGATAAGGTCGTGGAAGAATACTCAGATATCTTATCCTCTCCTACCAAGGTACCTCTGCACTGCCAGGTCAAGCATCCCATCAATATGACCCCAGGCGCACCGCTACCCAATGGGACAATATACCATTTCTCTCTATTAGAAAATGAGGAGATCAAGAGGTAGATCCAAGAACTGCTCCAAAAGGGGCACATATGTCCCATCTCATCGCCTTGTGGGATCCCAATCATGCTGGTGCAGAAGAAAGACGGGACCTGACAACTTGGCATTGATTATCGGGCTCTGAATAAAATCACAGTCCAAAACCAATACCCGATTCCTTGAATCGACGACCTCCTTGATCAGCTCATGGGGGCTAAATACTTCAATAATATTAATCTAAGTTATGGTTGTCTCCAGATCCCAATAGAACATAAATATGTATGGAAGACCGCCTTCAAGTCAAAAGAATGTCTTTTTGAATGGTTGGTCATGTTCAAAAACACATGTATTCCATCAGAGGATGAACACCTTCAGTAACCACTCACATAACTAGATCGAAGATCAACACACTGATGTTTTCATGTGGTAAAACCCCTACAGGGAAACATCCATGACCCTATCCAACACGACCACTTGGAGCAGTTTATTAATGGAAAAGAAAAATATTACAGAGATATTTTACAAGAGAGTTTCTCACAATCGATCATCGACAAATGACCCTCCATTCTCTTTAAATAGAGATCATGGACCAATCGGGTGTTAAGCCATGGATCAATGGCTATTAAGATCGAGGAGATTATGAACCATCAGATCACTCTATGTCAGGAACATATCGTGATCGTCATATTTCCTAATTGCAAATGTATACTAATGCATACTAAATAAACACACTTGTAACTAATGACACATTAGACCAAGTAGATCTTAACTAAATCCTAAGTGTCTAAATATCCTAACATCCCCCCTTAAGAACAACTTGGAATAAGATTGAAGGATTTACAATAGTGGCACAATAGGATAAGGAAGGAGGCATTAGAGCCTATCCCGCCTTAATGACAACTTCATGAACTCCTAACATAGATTAAATTTTGGAAAACTTCGCTTCTGTAAGAGACTTTGTGAAAATGTATGCAACTTGATCTTCTGTAGGGAAAAAGAGCACTTTAATAACTTGATCATGAATGTGCTTTATGATGAAGTGCATGTGTATCTCGATGTTTTTGTTGAGCCGATGTTGAACTGGGTCTTTGGTGAGTGTGATGGCACTTTGATTGTTGCACCAAAGGCTGGTCGGATGCTGGTACTTGAGTCCAAAATCTGAAAGGATCTGTCGAAGCCACAAGGATTCCTGACTTGCATTTACCACTGCTCAGTACTCTTCTTCTGTGGAATAAAGTGCAATAGCCTATTTTTTCTTACAGGCCCAAGTGATAGGTCCTAAACCACGGCTGAAAACATAGCCTATAGTAGACTTTCAATCATCAAAGTTGTCGACCCAATCTGAATCAGTGAAACCAACCAATAAAGGAGTACCCCTTGAACTGTAATGTATCTCAAACTAAACTGTACCATGAACATAGAGAAGTATCCTTATAGCTTCTTTCCAATGGATTTCATGGGGTGTTTGCATATACCGGGCAACAAGACCAACAACAAAGGAAAGGTTAGAACGGGTATGAGTCAAGTATAAGAGGCTATCAACTAACTGACAATACAGGGTGGCATCAACTTCGGGAGAAGTATAGGTGGTAGTAATCTTGACTCCAAACTGGAAGGGACAAGCGACCAGTTTACAATCATCCATGTGAAAGCAACGAAGAAGGTCAGAAGCCTACTTAGACTGGGAAAGAACAATTCCTTCATTGGTTTGCAAAACTTAGAGACCAAGGAAATAGTTCAAAAATCCTAAGTCTGTCATTTCAAATTTCTTCTTAAGGCTAGTTTTCACATGGTTTAAAAGTTTTGATTCACTACTAGTAAGGATAAGGTCATCAACATAAAGGACAAGGATTATAAGATGGCCTCCTACTTTCTTGGTATATATATTAGGATCAGAATGGCATCTAGAGAATCTAGTGTCAATAATAAAGTTGTCCATTTTGGCATACCAAGCTCATGGAGCTTTCTTAAGACCATAAAGATATTTCTTAAGGAGACAAACAAGGCTAGAGTCATTATGTACATAGCCAGGAGGTTGTTCCATGTAGATTTCTTCTTGCAAATATCCATGAAAGAATGCCGATTTAACATCCATCTAATGGACCTCCCATTTATGTGAGGCAGCAAGGGAAAGAGCAAGGTGGATGTAATTTATTTTGGCTACAAGGGAAAATATTTCATTATAGTCAATTCCTTCAACTTGGGAAAATTCTTTGGCAACTAATCGATCCTTATGTCTTTCAACACTTCCATCTTATGCATACTTAGTTCTATATACCCATTTACATTTGACAAGTTTTCTTCCTTTTTGGAAGAGGTATAAGATCCCAAGTATCATTTTCCATTAAAAAACGATACTCTTCATTCATTGTTGTATCCCAATCTAGATGACTTGAAGCTTCTGCAAATGTCTTTGGATCATGAGTCTCTGAAACTTGATCCAAAAGAGAAGAGGCTCACTAGAACTGTGAACATGTTCGATGCTGATATGAAGGATCACTGATAAGACCACCAGTTGCTTCTCGTGTTGAATGGACCCATCTAGGAAGCTGTGGAACTGGTGTTGGTTTAGGTTCAAAGGAATCATCTGGAGGAGGGTGAGCAGGAAGAGTTGTATTTTCATCCTTACTATCATCATCTGAAGAAGAAACCAATATAGGAATAGAAGAAGGCACAAACATCGAAGATCACTCACAAGCCGAAGAAGGCACAATCGATGAATTAGGCTCAAAATCCAAGAGATTTTCATCAAATTTAACATAACTTCTAATAATAATTTTAGTACAATGTGGTTGAAGAAGTCTATAGCCTTTGAAATATTCAGAATAACCAACAAATATACACTTCTCACTTTTAGGCTGTAATGATTTCCTTTTCTCATCAGGAATGTGAGCCCATGCTATGCTGCCAAATACATGAAAGTGAATTACATATGGTTTAATTTTAGTCCAAGCTTCTTCTGATGTTATATTTTTAAGATCCTTTGTGGGAGTGTGATTGGCTATGTAATTTTCATAGTTGATTGATTCCACCCAATACTTTAGATGTAATCCCTTAGATTGGATCATACAATTAGCCATTTCTTTTAATGTGCAGCTCTTTCTCTTAGAAACAACATTTTGTTGTGGTGTATATGGAACAGTGTGTTGCATTTGGATGCCCTGTGTAGTGCAGTAACTTGTAAAATTATTGTTCACATATTTGCCACCATTATTTGTTCTTAACTTTTGTATTTGATGTCCAGATTGCTTTTCTACAAGGGCCTTGTAGGCCAAAAACCTGTCAAAAACTTTGCTCTTAATTTTTAATAAGTAAACCCAAGTACATATGGAAAAATAATCAATGAAAGTTAAGAAATACTTGCACCCATAAAAGGAAGGAGAAGAAAGTGGACCACACAAATCACTGTGAACAAGCTGCAAAGGGCCCGAGGCGTGCCAAGAAGCACATTTGTAAAAAATGTTCCGATGATGTTTTTCGAGAACACAACCGGAAGAAACACCATCTCTACATGAAATAAGAGGAAGACCAGTCACCATCTTTTGATTACATAGTTTTTGCAATGAGCGATAGTTTAGATTACCAAACTGCCCATGCCAAATTTTTATCAAGTCATCTCTATGAGCAACAAAATCTAATGAAAAATATGATGACTAAGGCTTTGTTGGAGGTACCTACAGTGTTGAGCACTCCGAGTTGTACAAAATTATCTTCTTCTCTAATCAAAGAAACACAAAAGGACTCAAGAGTGGGTTTTTGATAAGCTTTCCCTAGAGTCTCTCTCATGTCATAAAAGGTAGATACAAATACAAAATATGCACTACCTAGCTTAGAATGAATAAGATAGATGCAACACTCTTCCTCCATTTCTATCTCACATTCTTCACATAAAATTCTGAGTGTTTTAAACTTAGATAGATAGTCTCGAATGCAATAAAAATCACTTGGACTTAAGGTAAGTACTTGATTATCTAACTGTTGTGCTTGAATAATATTGAGATTACCAAACACAGATTCAATCTTTTCCCAAGCTTCATTGGGGTCATCAATTTCTTTAAGGTGGAACCTTAAATCATGAGAGATGGAAATTTCGATTAGTCCACGTGCTTTGTCACTCCTATTAGCCCATTTGACTTTCTTATCATCATCAGTGGGTGTTTTTTCCTTTTCCAAGGTAATCTAGTACAAGCCTTTACTTCTTAATAAATATTACATATGATATTTCCATTGGAAGTAGTTGGTGGTGGCAAGCAAAAGATTACTTGTATAATCCATATTAAATATGTAGATAATATGGATTTATAAATTGAAATTGATGATTTGGATGGAAATATCTTGAAACATTATGTGGTTTTAAAAAAATGGCACTAAAAACGAACTTCATATATGAGAGTTATGCCATTTTAAAAAAATATATAAATGGTAACCAAAGGATCATGTGATAGTGTAAGTTTCTTTATGAAGTGACCCACTTTTATAAAGAGAAGTGGGGATCACTTTTACAATAAAGTTACTTTATAAAAGAAAAGTTGCAATCAAAATAAATAACTCTAAAATAAAATATTGAAGCTACTTATAGTGATTCACTTTATACTTGAAGTGAAATACACTTTACAATTTGAGCTTGAACTTTTTCAAAAAAATTAACAAAAGAGAGACTTGAACTCAATACCTCTTACTTAATAAGACAATTTTTAACCAAATGGTCTTGCAAAACATATTGTATTTTTTAGGAAGAGGATTTTTGTTGTTTTCATTGTTGATGGACTTAGAGAAAGTGATAAAATAAAAACTCTTTTCACACAGGAAAAACAAATCACTTCTCAATGACAACAAAGGTTAGATCTCGGTTAGCTTACCCAGAAGATGCACCTTTTCCTATCTGCTTCAGATTTTCCGAGATCACATAGAGCACAGGTAAAATAGCATACGTGGATCTAAAAGAGTAGGAACTCGAAAAAAAATAATACAAAACTGAAATAAAACCAAAACAATACTCTGCAAAAATTAAAAAAATGTGTATAGAGGCTTTATACCTCCAGATCTGACTAAAATGGGTGTATCTTGGGAAAAAAGAAACCTTTTCGAGTGAAACAAAAAATGTTCATGAATGAAATGAGTTCTTCAGATGTAATGGAATAGTCCTCTCAGCCCAGAAACGTATGGAAATGGCATAAAATGGAGATGAGGCAACTCGACTTCATGATCTCGATCTACACTAGGAGCGGGTCTTCAAATAGGCTTTGATACCATGTTCAAAAACAAAGGTATTCCAAGAGAGGACTAACACCTTCAGTAACCAATCACATAACCAGATAAAATATCAACACATCGATGTTTTCACGTGGTAAAACCCCTACAAGGAAGCATCTACAACCCCAACCAACACGACCACTTGCTACAGTTTATTAATGCAAAAGAAAAAGATTACAAATATATTTTACAAGAGAGTTTCTCACAATCGATCATCGTAAAATGACCCTCCATGCTCTTTAAATAGAGATCATGGACCAATCGGGTGTTAAGCCACAAATCAATGGCCATTAATATCGAGGAGAATATGAACCACTCGATCACTCTATGTTGGGAACATATTGTGACCATCGGATTTCCTAACTACAAATGCATACTAAAGAAACACACTTTTACATAATGACACATTAGACCAAGTAGATCTTAATTAAATCCTAAGTGTCTAAATATCCTAATAGGTCATGCCATTTGGTTTGACAAAGGTTCCAACAATGTTTATTTGGATGATGGACAATATCCTACAACCTTTCACCAATACGTTTGTAGTGGTGTATATGGATGACATCCTCATCTAAAAAAATACTTGGGTGGAACACTTGTAGCATATTCAACAGGTTATGCACACCCTGCAGTATCACAAACCATATGAAAACTTGGAAAAATGCTCCTTTGGCATGGACAGGGTCCATTACTTAGGATACATAATTGATCAACATGGTGTGCATGTGGATCTAGCCAATATCCAGGTCATGTGTGACTGACCAATCCCAACAAAACTCAAAAAACTTCAGAGCTTCTTGGGCCTTGCCAATTTCTATCGTAGGTTCATGTTAGAATTCTCTCATATCACATGGGCTCTCAACCATCTAACCAGAGGTGGCGGTAAGGAAAAAATTTTGTGGGGGCATATCCCAACAACAATAATTCGATGACTTGAAGAAGAATTTGTGCTCATCCCCAGTACTTTCATTACCGGACCAACAACATCCCTTTGATATTGAGACAAATGCTTTAGACTATGTTGTGGGCATCGTTCTCACTCAACACGGCCACTCAGTGGCATATCATAGTGAGACATTATCAGATGTTGTCTGTAAGTACCCTACTTACGACGAAGAAATGTAATCCATTGTGCAAGCCTGGCACTAGTGGAGACATTATATTCTTTGGAAGGAGATAGTCATCCACACTTATCAGAAGCCACTATAGTTCATGTAGACCCAAGTAAAATTGTAGAATGACTGCCATCAGATGTGGTCCACATACATACAATAGTTCCACATCAACATCAAGTATAAAATAGGAAGTACCAACTGATTTGTTGATTTCCTCAGCGGACCTCCAGTCATGACACTCACCACAATGCTATACTCTTATGGCCACGAGACCTCTAGATGGCCCCACCTCTAAGAGACAAACCGTGACTTCTTCGCCACCTACCAAATGTTGGGTGCCAACTCAGTGGTTGCTAATTTCCATCTTCAAGATGGGTTGTTGTGTCATCTGGGCCATCTTTGCATTCCATCAAGAGAGCATGCAAAGATGATTTGGGAATCTCACTACAGTGGCGTGGCAGAACACTTTGGCTTCGAAAATACAATGGCAGTGTTGTAGAAACATTTCTACTGGCTAAAAATTTTACAGGATGTTGACAAGTATATCATGTCCTGCACTGCCTGCACTATTTCCAAACCGACCAATTAGAAATAGGGCCTATATACCCCTCTGCCTACTGTTGATAGGATGTGGGAATGCATCTCAATTGAATACATTTTGGGCCTCTCATCCACTAAGAGGGGAAATTACTGTTTTTTTGTGGTTGTTGATCGTTTTTCCAAGATGGTGATTCTAGCCGCCTGCAAGAAGAACATCATAGCAGAATCCACTACCAAGTTATTATTTGAATGAGTATGGGTACATTTTGGGATCCCACAAACCATTATCTCAAACCGTGACAATTGGTTCCTCAACACATTCTGGTTAAGCCTTTGTTCACTGATAGATACCAAGCTCACCAAATCCAATGCCTTCCACCCCCCAGATAGATGGCCTAATTGAGGTCATCAATCAGATGATCGTACATATCCTGTGCATGTACAATTCAAAACACCTGAGCACATGGAATGAGATTCTTCCCTATGTCTAACATAGCTACAATTGATCCTTGTATAGCTCAACTAGCCACATCCCCTTTCAGGTGGGGTTGGGATTCCAACCATTGGGCCCCATGGATGTTGCACTACCCCTGGTGACCGCCTCAGTCGACTCATCCATTGCTCCACTAGAAGCTGAAAAATTTACCCAGTTCATTTAGCATATCCAACACATCTGCCAATAGGTTTGGGATATTCTACAGAATTCTAATTCCAAGTACAAGCAGTGCCATGATCAACATCAGGTGCCACATAATTTTCAGGTGGGAGACAAAGTTTGGTTGCACTTGCAGAAAGAACGCCTTACAAGGCCCCATCAAAAGCTTTGTCCACTCCATTATGGGCCATATACCATCACCAAGGTTGTGGGTGACAATTCTTTTGAGCTCAACATTCCCCCTTTCCTTGGCCTGCACCCAGTCTTCAATGTGGCTCTCCTTCGGCCATATTTGCCACCATTATTGGACACCTCAGATATAGAAGAGCAATTGAAAACAATAGAGCTCAACCCTAACTGCATGAAAAAGGAATTGAGTAATCAGAGTGTAGACACACAGATCAAGGGAACTCAACAACAAAGGATCCAACTTTATCAATTCATCAAAGTAGGGCAACTCCTACACCAAAGAAAGTGGCTCACTCGGGTCCAAATAAAGAAAAAATTTCCTCATTTGATGGGGTAACTCAATGCAATGGATACCATTGATTCCTAAAAATAGAGGATTGATCTAGGTGGATATCGATGGCCACCCACCTTTTCCAACTCACTCAAAACAATTTTCTGGCAATTTTGGCAATTTACTACTTTTAGCAGTTTTTAACTTCCGGGGCCATTTTGAGGGAATAAATGAAGGTTTTTTGGGATAAACATTCTCAATGATAGCCAAGTCTCAAACTGAGCCCCCAAAATGAATCTCCTCAATGATACTATTATCACTAAAATTTCGTCTGCAACATTGCATGCAAACGGTTACAAAAATAAAGCAATGCCAAACAACTATTAGTTCACTTGTAGCACCAAAATGCAAAAAACTATACAATTGGGAAAAAATTGACATGCGCTAACTCACTAAAGGAAGAGAGCGCAAAGTGCGTGGGCCAAAGAAGCCCATAGAGTGCACAATGCACCATATGTATGACTGTGTATGGGAAAATCCATGCACTCCTGTGAACGATGCATTTATGGTTCTTGTCATCCCCTCAACCACTTATGGACCAGCTCCCAAATTTATCTGACCTTCATATCTAAGAAAAATCTGAATGGGGGGTTGTCCAAGGACCAAAGGGTGCCCTAAAGGGCCCCTTGTTCACACTAAGAACCAGTTGAATATTTCCTTGAAGAAATGCTATAAATGGAGGCCATGGGTGCACTAAGAAATTAATATTTTCATAGCATTGTTATGCTGCCTCAATCCCCCCTTGAGAACCCTCTTTTCTCCTTGGAGAATTCTAGCAACATTCCAATAGGCCATTCTACTCACTTCTTGAGGGAATAGGAATTGATTTCTTCATAATTTTCTTTCTTTTCTACCATTGTAAGAAGAGCTCTCCATTAGGGAACTCAAGAGCCCTCCCAAGGAGGAAGAGGGGACTCATAAGTCCTCATTTCTCTACATTTTTTTGCCAACTAATATAGTTATCCATTGGTGGCATAATTTTGGTCATTGGTTTTTTGTTTATGGCTCTAAAAGTTTCTTATGCATTCTAGTTTTATTTCCTTAGTTGTTTTTAGTTTCTTTACTTGTTTATTTCATGTGCTTGCCTTGTTTAACTCATGCACTAACTTATGTCTTGTCTACCAGGCCCAACTACGCATGCAAGTGCCCTTGTTTTCCTCACGCAAGTGATGAAATGGACACAACAAATTGGTGACCATACTGGGGATATGTATCCATTTGCACCTTATTTGGGCTTAGAGAGGACTTCTTTTTTATCCATTTGTCTTGCACGTACCAAAACCGGCTTTTCCTTACCTATCAAGAGCTATATTTCAAGCTGGAGGAGGATAATTTCAATCAAAATCTCCCCCCTCGGACGTGTATTAGAACATGCATGAGTATTCCATCCCACATATGCACACTCAACACACTATGCACCAAAAAGTCTTCTTTTCTCTGCGCATTCTGCGCACTGTGTGCCCAAAATGCTTTTGTTCATTACACACTGTGTGCCCACTACGCCTTTGTCTGAACTGCAACCTGCACACATTTCTAGATTTTCAAAATTGTAATAGTTTTTGTGATGATTTGAAGGCCCTATCCTTCTAAATCTTGCTTTCATGCAATTTCTAAATGTACTCCACTTAGAATTATTTCCCATATGAAAAGTTAGATAAACATAGGCACTTAGGGGGTAAAAACAACCATATTTTCTCCTCGTTTTCTTTGGTTGCCACATGGATGGCTTGTTTGGTTTGTAAAAGTTAAGTTGAGATTATTTGCTATCACATATAAAAACACTGGTATTGGAACCAGAAATCAACTTTGATCATTCAGTATTCTCTTCTCTCGCACCATAGGGCAATCTTGAGAATCAAAAAGGTGGTCAAGGGGAAATTTCATCTCCCTTAACAAAAAATATTTAGGAGAGGACAAAGCCCCCCTAGGTCCCCTCTTTAATTTCTTTTTTGAAATCATCTTAAATTTGTAAGGGCCCATACATGCCCACATGTTGCAAACTTATGATAGTTTCTTGAAATTGATTTCTTAGTTTACATCACTAGGATAGTTTAGATATCAAATTAATGGGCCCATACATGCCCACATGCTTGCAATATAGGATATTTTTTCAAGATTTCTTAGTATAAACAACATTAGGGATTTTATTGGTAAGGAACCATATGTCCACATGCTATTTCTTTAGGGATTTTAAAATTCCGCAAGGTTGTACCAATGACATTTAGCAATATAGGTAACAAAGGTTTGTAAGGACCACATAAAGTCCACATTTTGCAAATTCACACCTAACTTATTAAAATTTGGTACATTTTATCACTTGCTCACACACAAAGTCACTCTTCACTCACATAATTTCCATCTTGAATTGTGGATGTTGAAGTAGGTTTTCTCCAAAGGAATTCTAAAATGTCCCACTATTTCTTGATGAAATTATCCACATCGACTTAATTCAAATGAGACTGGTTCACACCCCCAATATCGTAGCCAACCACATCTACATTTTTTTCTAAAAAATCATTGAGTTTGCCTCCACAGGAGGTGCCAAAAGAAATTTTTTAGTCTAGGTAGGATCTCGGGAGTAGGCATCCAAATAATCCCCTGTTATCTGGTTCTCACATTTTCAAACACTTGAAGTTGACAAATAGGGAACTTTAAAATCATCCAACTCAAGTGTTCCTACATCATAAGGTAGGGAGATACCTGTGAAGGGTTGAAGGATGAGATTCGGTTGTTCTGTACGTCCCCCCTTGAGTCACCCAACTATTGGAAGGGATCCAACCCGTGATCCATTTCAGAGGCCTAAAATCCAGGGATGATTTTAAGGATGGAAATTTATTTTAAAATGTAGAAACCTTGGTGAATCTTACTAATCCTTCATATGCCAACTATAAATGATTTGCGATATTTTTGTAAAAATATTCAAATTTCTAAGGATTTTATATATTTTTTATAAAATTTTGGTGATTTTAAAGGTAAAATAATTTTATCCTATAGAATTTGGGTGAATCATTTTTAAAATAGCGAATCTTAGTTTTGGAAAAACCATGGAAAATTAGCCCATGAGCAAAATTTAGCCCCTAAAATGTCGCACTTTGACCGAGGTACCTAGTGACGAAATTTAGGACATCTACCCAAGTGGAAATTGTGGGCTACAATTGTACCTTGATCATATTTTGTGTGGCTATTGGGAAATATCTCCAACTCTTTCAAGATATGCACCCTCTACGCCTCATTATAATTGATTACTTCATCCTTCACTAGTTCCTCTTCTTGTGGCTTCAAACCCCACTGTTGAGTGCTCTTGGAAGGTCCAATGCTATTTCACAAGAAGGATGATACATCTTTTAGGACATGAGCATTTGTTTTATTTGTTCTCCCACACGGAAAAAACCCACCTACCCACATGTATGTGTATTTATAGTTGATTTATGTATGATGCTTATTTAATTACTTGCAATTATGAGTTATATTGTGAAGGTCCAAATTATACAAATATTTTGCTCATTTATTTCTTTCATCACCATTTGAACACATTCACTTTACTAGTCGGACATCATAGGGGACCCACAGAATCCATGTCATTCTAGATTCTTGCAGAATCTCCCTCCTATTCTAGGAGGAGTTCCCAGTCTTACCAACTCACTGACTCAACCATCTCACACCCCTGTGAGTGTCACTATTTTGGGATTATCTTTGCTTGGTTCCACTTTACTTAGGTCCAATTCCTAAGGCCATCCATCCACTATCTCTCCTTCCCAAGGAAGCGGCGAGAAACTTCTTCTAAAGGGAGAAGTACAACCCCACAAAATCCCTCTCTAGGGTCAGGTCCACTACCTTCTCACACCATAGATGGAACTGATCGTCCACCACCACCACCCATGCCATATTTGGTGTCTCTCAACATTCCTGATTTGAGTAAACTCACAAATGAACCTATATTACATGACCACACATGGCCCAATATGCCTACCAAACTACCTTCAGATATTCCAAAATTTGAAGGAAAATCGAGGGATGATCCCGCCAACCATGTCATGACCTTCCACTTATGGTTATCTTCAAATAATGTCATGGATGACTCCATCCACTTAGTTTTATTTCAACAAACACTCACTGGTCCATCAGCCAAATGGTATGTGGACGAAAAATCAAGGTCCCATGTGAATTTTGAATCCTTGCCCAAAGCCTTTTTGGCGTTTTTTAGCTACCAGTTCATCATGAAATTGATTTAGAACTTCTCTCCGAGTGAAAACAAAGCTCAGTTATGCATATTGTTGACCACATCCATGAATGGTGCCAGAGATGTAGTTTATGTAAAGAAGAAACCACCAAAGAAAAATTCTCGATTGGTTTCTAAAATCACTCGTCTCCATACTTGAAAAAGATGTGGCATCCACCTTCCCCAAATCCAAAGAGAAATACAATAGAAATGATCAATATTTAGACCTCGTTTATGTTTAGTCAAGTTAATTATACACAGTATTACCTGATGCACCTAGACCTGTACCATTTGGCTAGGACAAACCTGGCATGTCTCACTTTATAGATGGGTTGATTGGTACCACAACACACCACAACTCATACATCCAACCACCAGCTATGTACTATACACCCCAATATCCACCAACATATGGAGGGCCATATTATTACCCTCCTCCCCCTTACCAAAAACCATATCTTGTTACTCCTCGTCCACCCATGAGTGGACCCTTGTTGACACCCATGATGCGCTTGGCCTCTCCACCAAGTTCAGGTTCCCCTTCTACCTCAACATATAACTTGATCACTAGTGAAAGAGCTTCACCTTCCTATGCACCCTATGGATCATTACCACAAAACAATCTATATTTCCCATTTCCTGGTCCTCAACAACCAGTTGCTCCTCCACATGGAAAACCACATGTCGACGTTAACTTTGTTCATCCCTCTCCCATTCAACAAATTCATACTTTTGAATAGTTGAATACAGAAAATCTGGCCCATCAGTCAAATAATGCCAAGAAGAAAGGAAAAAATCAAATCAATAATAACCCAAGACCAAGGGGAAATAACCTCCAACAAAACCAACCTATCGGGGTGTTGATGAGTGAAATTGACCACTCGTCAACTGGAGGAGTGAATCTGGTCCAGGTTTGTCTACTTAACCCAAGTTGTTTGGATTAATCCACTCTGATGTGTTTAGTGGCTCCGTTGGCCGATCTAAGTCCTAAGAAAGTGAAAAAAAAAATAAAGAAGAAGAAGAAATAACTTAATGAAAAACACTCGCTGAAAACTATATACAAATCTAATATACTTACACTTTGCTAACTAATATTTATAAAATAGCTCTACTTATTATATGTACAATGTATCCAAATGATTATATCTCTAATATATGTATAACATTTACAGAATGCAAATTTTAATCTAAATCTGCGAAAATCAAATATGAATTGATTTATTTAATGACAACAAAACTATCGTTCAGTCTTTTTGATTTATTTTTTATAATGTTTGTACACCAGAAATGAAATAACCAACTGTCTAATTGAAAAACAAAGATAACAAATAGTAAAATGTGTTTAGATTACAGGAAATTCCTATATTAATTAAACTAATAAAATAAAACGAGTAAACTAACCTATAATTGCATCTCCTATTCGTCTTGTGCAAAGCATCCAATTTTGTTGTTTGATGAGGCCAACCTGCACCATATCTTACAAATTCTTTTCATAAACGTGAAGCAGTAATGAGTGAATGCAAATGATAGAACATATAAGAGATGTAGTAACAACAATTTTATAATTTCACAAATGACCACATTGAGATAAATCCTGCTGCGAAAATTTGTGTATAAATGTTCAATGAATAAAGAAGATGAATCTTCTAATCTCAAATTTGAACAAAATAATTATTGTATGTTATATAAGGGGCATAAAACATGGATATCATATAAATTTCATCATCTCAATCTGAAATAAACCATGATATCTAAAGTAGTCACAATCTAATTACAAATCGAAATGATCATAACTTAAATAAAAACATGATATATAGAAGCTAAAGCTGTGCAAATATCAATTTCCATTCAAGTCTATCAATCATAAATCCATATTTTTTTTCCTCCAGGCAGCGATGATTTTCAGTTTACAAAACAACATATTTATATAGGTTACAGGATCAAAACGTTTCCTGTTGATAATATCTAATTTGTTCCAAAAAATGTGGGGGATGCAACCTCCCAAATTCTACTTGATATAAAAAACTAACAACCTATTCTAAAACAACATAAATATAGCATGCTAAGTGATGCCAACAGTGCTTCAAATCTCCTTTAGAAATCATAGGTTCCTGAAAACACATAAGAATAAAAGATTTCAGATGTATTTTCAGTTATTAAAACAAGTGATTCAATTTTTTCTAACTAGCTACAAAATCTTATGATTCTGTAGCTAGTTATAATTATAACTAGAATCATATTCTATTGAATCAATCAAAACAAACTAAACATAATCTGTGCAAACAAAACATGTATTCTAATTTGAAAAAGACAAAATCATCCTAAACTTATTTCTAAAAAAATCATTACCTCAAATTAAGGGATTTGAATTAATCAAGCAATCTTTGAATTTACTATTGCAGTCACTACTTCCACGTTCTTAACAACAACAGACCCTGTGGGTTTTTGTCATTTCTATTTGGTTTGAGCTACAGATTGAAGTCTTCTATTCTCCTTTGTTAGCAAATTCACCTGGTCTTCCAAGGATTTAAGTCGAGATTGAAGTAAAGGCACATCTTTGTAATACCTATCGATCCATGATCGACATTCGTTACATTGCGGGTGAATAGACTGTGTATTAGCAGTAATAGTAATAACAGGTGGGGAATTTTCCATTTGACCTGTAGGTTCATTACTGAGTTTGATTCCAGGGAAATCGGGTTTGTCTTTTAAACATGGTGGAAGGTTTCTAACATAATCATAAGGTTTATCAGAGAAAAGTCCATTTGAATATGGATATTCTTCGGCTAGGAATCTTTCAATTTCCGAATCGGAATCCTTTCTTAACTCAATCGCGTTTTGTTCTACATAGGGCTTGGGATTATTTCGGGCACATTGTGAAACCCAACGAGCGGCCCTTTTACTCTTATAATTGATATCAACATTGCCTTTACACTTTTTTCTTCTGGATTTTTTAACAACCTTAACACCACCCTTAAGATATGAATCTGGTAGAATGTCGGGTTGGGTAGTGTCAGGATAGGTCGAGGGTTCCACATTAGAAATAAGATCACAGGGCAAGAGCGAAGGAGGAGAGATGGTAGGCTTGACGAGGGTTTTTGTAATGACAGGCTTGTCAACCTATCCCAACTCACTGCTACTAGAACCATTTCGTAACAGAAAATCATCCCAACAATCATCATTTAATTTTAGCTGATGTATAATAATAATCTTGATCAAACAATGGTGGAGCAGGCTAGAATCAGACTTCTTTCTTTTAAAACGATTTTCCATTTTGTATAGAATTCGAAGGAGAAAATAGGGCATGTTCAGGGGGAAATCGATAAAACTCATGAGCAATCGCAAGTGATACAAGAAAACCAACCCATATCTCCCCTCACAGGTAACGAACTATTTCACAATAGCTAACAGATCAAGCCATCTAGGTTTTAAAGATGAGACAGGCATACCTCGGTCCCAGCTGGTAATCCTCCTTGAGGTGAACAACAATGACCAGGAAACCTCTTCAACCTTTGAGTTTTTGAACCATTTTTGTCCCACATCTGGTAGGCCAATGGCTTGGCTAATAAAATATTCACTTAACTCAAGCTGGACGTCTCCTATTTTTGCTTTTCAACCGTCGAACGTCAACGTGAATTCTTGAGCAACTGCTAAATTAAAACCCTCGAACTTTTCAACAAACACACGCCAACCATTCCTTTCTAAGTTGTCTTTGGCATTGTCAAATGATAACAATGTCTGGACACCCTTGGGCTCAATCCTCACCACAGGAGCCATGGCTAGTAGCAAGGAATCGACATGGGATTCAGAGGTAGGGTTTGATAGAATAAACATAGAGCCATTGCCCCGAGTTTCCTCAATGCAATGCAAAGATAGCTCAAAATGGTAGGTAGGAGTGTTAATTACCATGTGTGTGAGAGAATTCGTGTAGATCGAGGCCATGAAAAATCATAATACCACATTGTACTTGGAATGACATCTCAGCATAATGGTACGCGCAAAGACAATAACAGTTGAAAACAATAGTATGCATATCCATGATTTGATCACAAAGTTAATATGTCAAATAAACAATTGAATAAAAAAAAATTATAAATCAAAGCCCCATTCACATTAGTCGAATGCTAAATGAGTGGAGGTTTTATACTCATGTAACTAATGTGTATTCAAGACCAAGGGGTTATAACCATGAAAACAACCAAGTTTATAGAAAAATACGACAATTCGACAATAGACCATATGAACATTAACCCTTTAATGAAATCAAGTATGAATTCGAGCTGTGAGTTTTCATGCTTCCAGTCATGAAAACAAAAATTGAAAAGCAGGTACGTAGAAAGCAATGAGTAACAAGTGTCGTTTAATGAGAAAGGTTGTGACGAATAACATGAATTTAAAAACCATGTGTAGGCATCTTGTAAAAAATAGAGATTATATTATTGCTGCCAACATGGGTGAAACTAGAATCAGGGTAACCAGAACACCCAAGGGGACAATAACAACAAATGCCAAGGGAGGAACAACAACAAAAAACTCTACAAAAAATTCTCTTGCGCTTTTTTTGGTGAGCATGGACATTATACCCACCATTGCCCCAAAATTTTCGACTTTAAATAGATGAAAGAATCCATGAACACACCACATCCTTCAGCACTACCTACCCCTCAACATGCCCCACAACCACCCCCATCTATGTTGCAAAACCCTATTCCACACCAAGGTGTGATGAATACCGAACATGAGGTACACCCTGCCCCACCACAAATGGGACAATATCAAAACCCTAGAACCATCGACCTCGAAAATACGACGGATCACAATATCCTCCTCAATAGAAAAGAAAAAATTCTTCTGCAAATGTGCGGTCGTCAATACATTGCACCTCCTAAAACTACTCCCACCACTTCAAAAGAAGCTCCACCTATAGCTGGACAACCTTTGATGATTCCACACCCTAACACTGAACCCCCCATTTGTATCCCTCGCATTTTGTTACAATGGAATGTCAACAATCCTTAGGCTAGGGAATCACACAACTATAGTCTGTTCGATGACTTAGCTCAGTCCCCTGCAGTTGTGTCTATATTGGAGGTCCTCCAAACATGTCCAACCCAATGAAAATCCTTGCTTTCCGCCCTGGGGGTAGTCAACCCAGTTGATACTAAACTCATCACATTTGATCTAGATAGTAGAGAACCTCGTCTCCCTACTCCGGTAGCTTTCCAGATATCAGTCAAGTTTTGGAACATCACGGTTCATCGGTGTATCATTAATAAAGGTGCATCCACATGCATCATGTCCAAAACTATATGGCAGAAACTTGGCTCCCCTGAGATTATACTATCTTCCATCACATTAAGAGCCTATGATGGTTGACCATCCTCCCCTGAAGGGCTCTTTCAAAATGTCCTCGTCGAACTAGGAGACAAAACCATCCTCATGGACACTCAGGTTATAGACACCCCACTCGATTACAATATCTTGTTTGGACGTATTTACATGTACACTATGAAGGCAGTGCATTCTTCCATGTTTCGAACAATGATGTTCCCACACAATGGGAAAATCATCACTATCGACCAAATCATACATTATGAGCCTAACCATTCCACCAACATCAATAACATCTTACCTCTTGTCCGCAGTAGCTTAGATGCCTATTCACTCATTGATATGGGCCCTAAAATTTTCAAGGACCCATCCTTGCTGGGGGCACACCATGGAGAACCACCTCTCATATAGCCTTCAACACAAGTGTGTGTTGTATATTCTAATGGAATTGACATTAGAGATGCCATCCCTACCACTAAGGCCTCTCCTCACCTCAACATCCCACCAGTTGAAGAAATTTTACCTCAGGGTTTCCCTGAGAACCCTATGACACCACTTATCCCTGATTTTCCCCTCCCCGAGGGGAAAATCCCAGTTTGGGAGACAATCCCCCAAGCCATCACCCAAATCCCTGTATTCTACCCCCCACCAGGAGTACAATCCTTTCAAGTAACCACAATGCTTACCCTTTCCAAAATGGTACTTTCCATCCCTGTATGGTATCTACACCCACCCATAATGGTTCCTCAACCATCTCTCCCTCCTCATAAAAAGGGAATCCCAATGTAGATTCCAGTACTAGTTCCTACCACACCACCATCTCGCCCCACCGTTGACAATGTTGTCACTGTTGGGGGAAGAAAAAAGAAGAAAGAGCCCACAAATCCCCTTCATTCCTGAGTTCAACCTCCTTGCACACTATGTGAAAGAGATAGACACCCCACTAATAAATTTCCTACTCTTCCCAAGTTACGCAATCTAATTCAACTCTTGAGAGCACCCATTTTACTCCCTACTCCACCAGGTATGTCAACCACAACTACTAAGTACTCCCCTGGAAGCAATAAAGGGTTGCAAACCAAATTCCCATGCACCATTTGTTCATAATATGGCCATTATACTCATCATTTCCCATCTCTACCTCAATTTCACCAAACCTTGGCCTCAGTATGCCAAATGTCTCATCTCGAGCCCTCTCAGCCACTCCCTACTGAGGCTCACATTATTGATATTCGATATATCTCGTCGTCAGTAACCGAATGAATGAGGCACCATCTACAATATCATGAAATTAATTTTATGTGAAGCGATTGTTGGTCCCCGGTTTTGACCATGCTCTTTGCCTATATTACATACCATTGACCTCCATTCATATGCCGATATCACCCTTTTGACCTCATTTTGACATACTTAACATCTCTCTACCATGCAAAAGGGGCCACCTAAGGTATCTTTACATTTCGAACCATTTTTATGCATTTTAATACTTTAAATTGATAATTGGACTAATATCACTTGGGTTAGGTACCATTGTTATTCTTGGAACAGGATTCCGGTACCAGGTACCAACTCGCACCATGGAGGTACCAGTGGAGCCGTTCGAGATCGATGTGCCATGGTGTGCATTATGGTTCGAATGAGAGATAGAAGATTCGCAGGACATCTGAAGTCGTTGCTAGAGAGTGCTCGAAGACATCATGAAGCCTGGATCGATTATTCTTTAGTGTTCACACTTCGTGACACTACGTGTCACGAAGTTGTGAAATATGTTTTCAGTTTGATTGCAAGACTATTCTCGGATCAGGGATCTGTTGTTTTATGTTTTCTTTGTCTAGACTGTTACAAACAATAAGACTGTTATATAAACCCGTGTTCACTGCTGAGAATAGGTTACTACTACCACTACTGTTACTATTCCTGTTGTCGTTTGCTATTGTTATCGAACTATGTTATGAACTCATGTCTTGAATACAATTTGTTGTTGCGTATATGTTGACTATCATATGATCTGAATACTGTTTTAATGAGTTAATGGAGCGTAGAGTTACACCGTATCTGCATCGTATGATTTAGTCGGCTCTGGTCATTTCCCACAGCTTCTGCGCCATTTGGTTGGGCCCGCCAAGCTGGTGCAAGCCGCTGTTTCATTTGCAATAGATTTAGTGTGTGCTATTGTAGCTTTAGATTGTTTCAATAGGATATAGCTCGCATCTGAAGTAATTTAGCGTTTACAGATTTGGCTTTGGCTTATCATAGTTTCAGTCCTCGCCATGTGTTAATGCTTGCGTACACTACAGTTTAAACATTTCAGAATCGTGCTTATTCATTCCTCAACAGACTCAATTTCCAGACTGTATCTTTTTATGTTGGTGAATGTTAAACGCAGTACTGATGCCTGTAGAGTTAGCATATGCATATGATTGTTTGTCTTTTCACTTTCTTTTCGAACATAACTCAGAGTAGCATGCATTTTGCTTTGTTAGACCATAGTTGTTTTGCGTGCTTAGAACAGTTAGGTTGTAGTTAGAACAAAAGGAGCTCCTGGTACCAGTTAGTAGCATAATACTCTGTTTTACTGTAGATAGCATTAGATTTGTTTTGGATGCTCAGAATGAAGGAAGTTTCGACAATACCCTGTGTGTTATGACCCAAACGAGAATGTTGATGATAAATGGTTGAACATAGAGGTAGAATGACTTTGTAGAACTACGCTTTTGAATAGAGATAGCAGTACCAGCC
>SNQJ01S0008364.1:156841-167203 GCA_010110895.2 Picea sitchensis | reverse complement strand
TGTCTCCTTGGTATATATAGGAGACTAGGAGGTATAATTACAAATAATGGCCTAAAGCCGACATAATTAAAATAACATTACTAATCTAAATTACAACTAATGGCCTAGAGCCGACATAAATAAAATAGCAGTACTAATCTAATATGCCCCAATTAAGGGGTAATAAGCCAATATTAGGTCTTAACAAGTTCACCTGCAACACGAAAATGCATTTCCAAAAGGAAAAAAACTATACAATTGGGAAACAATTGACATGATCTAACTCACTAAAGGAAGCACATGCATAGTGCATAGGCCAAAGAATCTCATAGAACACACAATGCACCATATGCGTGACTGTGTATGAGAAAATTCGTGCACTCTTGTGAAAAACACATTTATGGTTCTTGTCGGCCCCTCAACCACTTATGGACCATCTCCGAACTTGATTTGACCTTTAGATCTCATGGAAATCCAAATGGAGGGATAATCAAGGACCAAAGGGTTCCCTAAAGGACCCCTTGTTCACACTAAGAACCAGTTGAATATTGCATTGAAGAAATGCTATAAATGGAGGCCATGGGTGCACTAAGAAATTAATATTTTCATAGTATTGTTATGCTGCCTCAATCCTCCATTGAGAATCCTCTTTTCTCCTTGGATCATTCTAGAAACGTTCCAATAGGCCATTCCACTTGCCTCTTGAGGGAATATGCATTTATTTCTTCATCATTTGATTTCTTTTCTACCATTATAAGAAGATCTCTCCATTAGGGAACTCAAGAGCCCTCCCAAGGATAAAGAGTGGACTGATAAGTCCTCATTTCTCTATGGTGTTTTTCCAACTAATATAGTTATCCATTGGTGGCATAATCTTGGTCATTGGTTTTTTGTTTATGGTTTTAAAAGTTTCTTATGCATTCTAGTTTTATTTCCTTAATTGTTTTTAGTTTGTTTACTTGTTTATTTCATATTCTTGGCTTCTTTAACTCATGAACTAACCTCTGTCTTCTCTAACAGACCCAACTAGGCATGCAAGTACCTTATTTTTTTTCACCCAAGTGACTAAATATACACAACAGATACTTTTCCAGCAAGCTATTGTGCACCTAAAACAAAGATCGTATGCAAAAGTTACGACCCCAAGAAGTTGATGTACTAACTTACCTAAACAGGGGCCCACATGAATTTTGGCGCTTCATCTCCTAGGGTTAGTTTTTTGGATGTCTATGGTTTTTGGCATTCATTTTTATTGTAAAAATTCCATCATAGCCTCGTTGTAATCATCTTCTTGCAAATGAGCATATCCTTCACACCTCTTCTCATAGATAAGCCACCACCATTCCAACAAGCTTGTTTTTCGTTGCATTTTATAGTTTCATATTATTTCCTTATTGAATAGAAAACCAGTTTCACTGTATATCTGTTATTCTGTGTTAACCATATTTTTATAATCTGTATTCATTTTGTTCTACTCATAAATATGGATCAAAACTTCAATCCCAATTGAAGATGGAGAAAATCTCTTCTTTGGCCGAAGATAACAAAATTAAATCATTGGAAGAATTGGTGTTGAAGGTTGGGTATGATCCAACAAATGTCAAAGCAACAAAAGAGTTTTTGAAGAAGAATAATGATGATATAACATCTCTGAGAAAACAACTAAAGCTTCCATCCACAAAAGGTTCACAAGATAAATAAATGGTTGAAACTGAAGGCCACAAAGAATAAATGTTGAAGCTTATCATGGAACATAATGCATAGATAAGAGAAATGGAAGTAGAAATGGATAAATTAATAAAAGAGAAAGAATAGAGTGCATAGATGTCCATAATCCCACTGGAGGCAAACCGTCTAACAAGAATTAGGAAAACATAAGAATCTACATTAGAAAGGATTCCATCAACAATCCCAGTACAAGTTTTAGATGCATCTAAGAAACTTGTGAAGTCCATGGAAGACATGTCCCTCCAAGGGAAAGAGATCAGAAAACTGCAAGAAGAGGTAAAAAACCTACAAGAGCTAGAGTCTATGTTGTAGGCCATTCACCAAGCAAAAATGCATAAGTCTCAAAAGCTTAGTCAACAACTACAACAACTACAGAAAGAGACTGTCGTGGAAAAGACCTTAGCCCAAGCTAAGGAAAACATTTGATTTGATATCAACAAGTCTATGGAAGAGATATGACCATCCATCCATATCATATTTGAACAACATGAATTGGTACAAAAGGCCAGGGAATCCATTGAGAAAATAAAAGAAGATCTAGGAGAAATACCAACAGAGGCTACTAAAATCTTCATATTTCTGAACTCTAAGAACAAGCAACATTTATAAGAACTTGAAATTGAAGAAAAAATAGAGACCATCCTTGAGATCAAGAAGGTCCTGACCCAAGAAAGGATTAATGTTTCAGCTAGAAGAGAACAATCAAGTGATGGACATAGGAGTACAAATACTTTTCAGCAAGTTCAAAATGCTTCATAAGAAAGGTCTCCCTGGACTATTAGTACTTAATGACAAGCTAATCACTCTGTCAGATTACAAACAAAAAATCAATGAAGTGGAAAAGGATAGTTCCAAGTTTATAGGGATACGGGGAAGCATTACTGGTAAGGATTTACTAGAGACGTTACAGTTGGACCTATTTATTCAGCATGAGATAAAACATATCTTCATCACTAAGCCTACTTTTGCAAAGTATACTAAAATGGATGAGATATATAGAAAGTTACTCAAGGTTTCCATCCTAATTAAAAAGAGATGGGAGATCTATGCTCTTTACTTGAGTAAAGACAGTTCTTAGGTTCGATTCAACATGGAGAAGCCAACCAAAGTCAAATATATGAGTCACCAACCACTTCCACAAAATCAACACCAAGGATCCGAGCAAGTCAAGAAAATTCCTATATTTTTGTAATTTGAGATATAATTAGTTAGATATTTCCTCCATAATATCCTATTCATTTATGACAAGATCTGATGTAAATATTTTTATAAATACTTCTTCCTTCGAAGTATTGAGGGTTGATTTTTTCACCTAGGAGCTAATGTGTAATTTTTTCAAAGGACCGACCAGCAATAAAAAGGCTTCTTCACAGGATTCTTGTGTCGTATTGTTGGTGATGTCTTTTTATCTTTGTTAAATGTTTTCTCTGTAATCATTTCATGTATTTCAAATTCTAACCATTAAAATATTTAGTCAATAGAACATAATTTATTCTGTATACTTTGTCTCTGGTTTTTTAATGATTTGTATGTTTTCATCTGAAACCGAGTGAAGGAATTCTTAACTTCTCCTCTGCTTAGTTGATTTTTCCCTCTTTTTCCCTCTTATTCATCTCATTTAATCTCAATAGATCCAACAATTTTACTACCCTTCCTGTGAACAAAACCTTATAAAATCTAAATATGATCCTCATATTTAAGTATAGACCCCATAGTGCAATGGAAAATTAATCATTCATTCAACCAATTATTACAACAAACAAACAATTTCAAACTGTCATAACTAGCCTAACATTTAAAAATTAAACAAATCTAAATCATATAGAGAGATCCATGTCTAAAGTTGGAAGGACTAGATCTCATCTTCAAAAGTGGTTTTGATAGTTACCTCTGTCAATTTCTTCTACCCTTATACAACCTCTGGGAATTATAGAGTGATAACATAGTGGTGACCATACTGGTGACTGAACAAATTTTCCAAATTTATGAATTGTCTTCCCTAAATAAGAAAACTTTATTTATGAACAATCAAGGATATAAATTTCAAGAGATAAATGTTCAGAGGTTGTTAAAATTTGTAAGTAATTAATTAGGTTTCTAAAAGTTTAAGTTCTGGATCCAAAAAGAATTCATACTAGATCTCATCTAGATACAAAACCTGTAAAAATAGAAGATAATTCTGAAAAAATAATTAGAAGAACTACAACAGAAAGTCAAGGGAGTAGTAGTCCTCCTCCTAGGGCCACCTCTCTTCTAGAGAAGTTTGTCACAATCCAAGTCATCCAGTTTGATCTACCTTTTGAGCACAACCATTTCATAACCAAATTTGATAGCTTTTTGGATGAAACTATTTTAGATCAAGCCATCCTCCAACCGAGAACCCTTGAAAGACACTCTCCTGGAATAGATCTTGATCAACAAATCCTTCGAAAATTCGAAAAGATACAAGATCTAGCATGAGACTTTGATCAATATTTGCACAAAGCCTACATTCAACAGTCTGTTGAACTTTCTACCCTATCTATTTCTGCATCTTCTATCAATCCTCATTTAACTCATCCTATATCTTCCATCCTTTCCTCTTCAACATCTTCCACCACTTCTCTAGCAATTATAAAGGTTACCATCCATCCTTCTACAAGTGTTCCTGCTATCCAACCTCCCCCACTAATCATGGAAGCAATATATTCTCCCCTTGTTTTTGCCTCTCCCTTACGTAATATGCCCCAAGATTATCAAACTAGGATTCCTAAGTTTGATAGCACTAGAAGTATGACTGCACAACAACACTTTGACAAGATGAATGACTTCTTTGACTTGCAAGAAGTAGATGAAGAAAATTTGTCAAAATAAGGTTGTTTGCCCAAAGTTTAACTGGTGAAGTGAAAAAATGGTTAAAAAACTTACCAGTTGCTAGCATTAATGACATTACTACTCTTCACCAGTATTTTCTCAATAGATGGGAAGTAAAGAAAAATCCACTTCAAATATTATCTGAATATGAAAGTATAAAAAGAAAACAAGGGGGAAAGTGTAGAGGATTATTGCACTCTATTTAATAATCTTTATAATGCAATTCCAACAAACATTCAACCTTCTCAAGGAATAGATTTGATCAAATTCCATGATGGTTTTGATGCTGACATGTCTTATCAATTGAGAGAGAGAAACCCTCCAACTTTGGAAGAAATGAAAAAATGTGTTGTGAGTGTAGAAGAAAATATATTGGTTAAGATAGCTAGATAGAGAATAGAAAAGAGGGTAACTATCAAATATGGAACATCCACTTCCACTATTGATGCTAAAAAAGATTCCTTAGTCAAAACTATGGAAAGAATGATGGAAATATTAGAAATCACTGATAGGAACCCACCAAGAGAAAATCAACCTGGTCCTGAAATCAAAAATTCTAAATTGAGGAGAAATCCTCCCCAAATCAGACAAAGAGAACAAAGAGAACAAAGAAACCTTGATCAACAAATTAGGCCACCTTTCCAAGAAAATTATGCTGATGAGGGGGAATAAACAATTGATGGACTTGATGATGTTTAGATTAATATTATGGGAGTAAATGATAATGATTCTATTTTTCTTACCAAAGAAGAACATGATTTGTTCATTTTGTCACAAACTGTATTTGATGAGGAAGAATCAGAACAACAAGCTATTGAAAATGAAATAATGGAAGTTCATAGATAGTATAACTTAAGAAGTAAAAAGTCTAATGATAATCCAACCAAGAAAGCTTCTGACTTTAAAAATATAGCAGATACACCTGCCAAGAAAGTTCTTGATATCCCTCCAAAGAAAAATTCACAGGTCTCAACAAGAAAAATATTTAACTCTATATCAAGAACAACTCAAACTGATGTTCCCTCCACCAGTCAGCCCAGAGACACTTCATAGAAAATATTGTTGAGAAATCAGATCTCCTTAATCAAAATAAAACTTCAACCTCATTCAATCTGCAAAGTGAATTGGCTAAAGTCAAAATACCTATTCATTTGATAGAGTTAATGAAAAAAAAATTCTTACAGATCACAACTGATCAAAGCCCTAAACATAGAACTAGGAATGGGTACAGACACAGTGAACATTTATAACAATCAACTAGAGTTGTTGTTTGGGCCTAAAGTTGATGGAAAATCTAAAAGTGGTTTCGTTCCTCCTTTTTACATCATCTTAAATATTCATGATAAGACTTTGCACAATGCCATGCTAGAATTTGGTACTTCTCATAACCTTATTCCCAAGGATGTGATGGAGAAATTAGGACTTGATATCACTAGGCCTTACAAAGATTTATATTCTTTTGATTCAAGTAAACTTAAATGCATAGGTCTAATCAAATATTTGTGTATTACTTTGGCACAAATCCCAGCCAAAAGCATGGTAATGGACATTGTTGTCGTAGACATACTTCCGAATTATGGAATGTTATTGTCTCTCTCATGGGGAGCCAAATTATAGGGTACCCTACAAATTGACATGTCTTATGCCACCATCCCATTATTTGGTCAGTAGAGGAGATTATACAGGGAAACACTGATGAAATACATGGTCAATAGTCAAGAGAAACCACATAACTACCCCTTATACTCGCTCTATTCATTCTGATCTTGACTCCTTTATTTTATACAATGATGGAGACATGGAAAGACAAATTGAAAACTTGGAGAATGATGTTTATAACTTGGAGGAAAATAAAACAACCCCTAAAGAAGAAAAAACAATGATGGTATGATCTGATGAACCAAAAGAACTTATGTGGAGTTTAGACTTTGATGTCGTTGTTCTTAAGGAAGGATTTGGAGCTAGAGTGTGGGTTTCAAATTCAAAAACAAGATATATAGAAATCCATTCCTACAAATTGAATTTTCATTGTACCAATAATATAGCTGAGTATGAAACTTTAATTCTTGGTTTGAAATTTTTACAAAATCTTGGTGCTAAGAGAATTTCAATAAGGGGTGATTTTGAACTCATAATAAAACAAGTCAAAGGTGAATACTCTACTAAACAACCGAGACTAAGAGCATAGAAAAATGATGTTCTAGATTTCTTATAGTGCTTTAATGAATATGATTTGCAGGTGATTCCGAGAGGCCAAAACATACTTGTTGATGGTCTGGCTACCCCAACAACCACTTGTAAGATGCCATTCCATCCAAATCTCCAGTATACGATTGAGGTGAAGTGAAGACCTGCTGTCCCAGACAATATCAGGTATTTCCAAGTTTTTGGAAATGATGAATAGATTGAATTTTTTTTGCAATCCAAGAATGAGTTTGAATTTGAAAATATTGATGTATATAGTGATGATGAAAATGAAAGTCTAAATAAGATAGGTTTAGAAGAAATAAATGAAAAACAAGAAAATGTGTATTGTTTGAAATTAGAGGATAATATTGTTCCTAGAGGATTAGTCCCATTGGAAGAATTGTTTGATTTTGATGATCTAGATAAAAAAACAAAAATTGAACCTACTGGAAAAGAAGTTGAGGATTGTAACATAGGAACTGGAAATGAACCAAAAATGATTAAATTGTCAAAATATTTACCTCCTGCTCAAAAACAGAAATACATAGAAGTATTCAAAGAATTTATAGATATTTTTGTATGGAGCTATGAAGACCTAAAATCATATGATACTAGCATTATACAACACAAAATTCCTATAAAATAATATCAAAATCATTTCAAACAAAAACTTAGAAGAATTAATCCAAAGTTGTTGCGTCTAATTGAAAAGGAAAAAAAAAAGATGTATGATGCTAAAATCATTGTCCCATTGAGATTTTCTAAATTAGTGTCTAATATAGTTCCAACCAGATATAAGAGTGGATGAATCACACTGTGTATTGATTTCAGAAACCTCAATAAAGTCTCTCTCAAAGAAAACTATCCCTTTCCAAAAATGGAACATATTTTGTAGAAGGTAGTTCGATCCAGTATAATTTATTTGTTAGATGGTTTTTCTGGCTACAACCAAGTGTTAGTCCACCCTGATGATTAGGAGAGAACATCATTTACTACACCTTGGTGCACTTTCATGTATGTGAAAATTCCTTTTTGTTTAATGAATCTTGGGGCCACATTTCAGAGAGAAATGGATATTGCTTGTGTGGATGAACTTGGAAGATTAATCATTATGTACCTGGATGACATAAATGTTTTTTCAAAAATAGATGAAGAAAACTTACTCCACCTCATAAGAGTTTTTGAAAAATGCAGGAGATTTGGAATATCACTAAATCCAACGAAAACATTGTTTGGTATAGAGGAAGGTAAACTATTAGGACACATCATATCCAAGGATGTAATTAAAATTGATCCTATAAAAATTTAATCCTTTCAAAAAATAGATCATCCCAGAAACATAAAAGAATTGCAGTCTTTCATAGGAAAAATAAAATTTCTAAGACGATTTATCCCTAACTTGGTAGAACTTTTCAGAAACATAAAAAATATGTTCAAAAAATATAGAAAATTAAAATGGACCATAGAAGCAAAACATTCCTTTGATCAGGTGAAACGGGCCTTGACACAATCCCCTATGCTTAACAGTCCACATTATACAAAATATTTCATCATATTCTCTTTTTCCTATGAGCATACCATTGCAACAGTTCTTTTGCAGAAGAAAAGTGAATTCCATGAACATCCTATTTCTTTCATCAGTAAATCCTTGCGATATGTTTCATTGAATTATAACATCATGGAAAATAAAGATTTTTCTTTGGTGAAAGAAATTAAACATTTCAGAGTATATATTCTCCACTCACACATTATTGCTTATGTCCCAAATGTTTTAGTGAAATATATTCTGACCCAAGATAGTCCAGATGGAAGAAGGGGTAAATGGATTGATGTGATCCTTGAATATGACATTGAGATAAAACCAACCAATCTTATCAAGCATCAAGGACTAGATAAAATAATTATTTAGTCCAACTTTTGTGCTTTGGATATTAATTTTCTAGCTGCAGTTGATGCACAAGAATAGCATGCGACTCCACAAGTCAAGGAGGTTTTCTCAAAATCTCCCTTGTATGCTGACCTTTATTTTGTTTTACATCATCTGCAAGCTCCTCCCGGTTTAACTAAAACGAAAGCTACATTCTTGAAACTCAAATCTATGAAGTATTCTATTTTAAATGGAAATTTGTATTGGAAATATGTTTGAGGGATCTACTAAATTGTTTGTTGAAAGATGAAGTTGATAAGCTTCGCAGTAATTCCATGAAGGAAATTGTGATAGACATTTGAGTTGGAAAACCACTTCCAATAAAATTCTATGATTTGGTTTCTACTAGCCAAATTTATCTACAGACGTCCAAAAGAAAGTGACCTCCTGTCATAAATGTCAGATATTTGAAGGAAAAAGGAAACTCATGCCTTTACCTTTGAATCCAATTTTAGTTGAAGCTCCATTTTGACAATGGGGGTTGGATTTTATTGGGGAAATCCATCCACCATCATCAGACCAACACAAGTGGATTCTCACATCCACTGATTATTTCACAAAGTGGATTGAAGCAGAGCCTATGAGGCAAGCCACTGATGCTGTGATCATTAAAATTTTGGAAACTAACATTCTTTCTAGATTTGGATGCCCCGGGAAAATTATCATAGATAATGCAGACATTGCATTCAAATAAGAAAAGATGATATATTTCTGCAGCAAATATCAGATAACTTTAGGACACTCTACAACCTATTACCCTCAGGGAAATGGATTAACAGAGTCTTCAAACAAGATTTTGGTCAACATCATCAAGAATTTGTTGCAGGAAAACAAAAAATCATGGCACAATAAGTTGGTGCATGCACTATGGGCAAACTTAATTACTACAAAGAGGTCAATTGGTATGCCCCCATACCAGTTGGTCTATGGAATGGATGTTGTCTTTCGTACTTCTTTAGGTGTCCCCATCATGAAATTATTACAGGAAGTACAGGTAGAACCAAATGACATCCAAAGATGAATTAATCAGACTATATAGCTACAACAATCCAGAGAAGAGGTCTATAACCAAACTCAAGTTATTCAAGAAATTATCAATAAAATCTATGACAAAAGGACCAAGGTTGGTGACTTTCAAAAAGGAGACAAAGCACTGAAATGGAACTCAAGAAATGAAGAAAAGGGAAAGAATGGAAAATTTGAGAATCTATGGAAAGGTCGATTCACAATACATGCCTACAGAGGAAGCAATGCATTTTTATAAAAGATATGGATGGAGAAGATATGCCAGGAGGACCTGTCAATGGAAGAATGCTCAAACACTATGTTTCACAGGAATGAAAGTTTTTCTCACATGTTTCATTATAAATATCATTTTACTTTTTATGTCAGGAGTGGGTGAATTTTATCAGTGGTTTAATACCGAAGATAAATACCTAAGCCTATGATCAGTGTCACCATATTTACATTTATAATAAAGCTAATTAGAATGTAGAAAAGTATTGGAGAGGGGAATTCAAGGAAATAGGTAGTTGGTTCTTGGTACCTCACAAGGAGAGCAACATCCCCAAGTGGAGCCACTATTATAAACCTATATTTCATAGTATCACCTGGTGATTATAATTTCTTCCTCTAATCCATATTTCATTTTAAATAATATTTTATTCTGCAAATGATTTACCAAAAAA
>SNQJ01S0008364.1:122124-156809 GCA_010110895.2 Picea sitchensis | reverse complement strand
ATGATCAAACAGTCCCCAAGGTGTAGGATAGTCAGTGATAGAGTGTGTTGTTAAGGCGCTCCGTGATGTTAAGCCACTGGTTCGAAACCCGTGGGGACAAAAAATACAACCATGTTACGGGTTGGTGTGGCTCAGGCCGGGTGTGATCCCCGGGTGATTTTGATGGCTTAGATTCCCCTGAGTCATGGTTTCTTAGCCACAGGTTATTCCCACATGTCACGGAAAAACTAACAAACAAACAAAAATCATGATCAAACTTTTTGAATTTATGTTGATAGGTTAGTAAATAAATTTGGTCAAATAGTTAGGTTAGAGTAATAATTAATCAAACATTTTAAGTTGGATTAATATGTTATATGCCTAGGTTAGTTGATAGTTTAGTGTTTTTATCTCAATATAAGTTGAAAGGGACTGTTAAAAGACCCTTTGTTTGATTAAATTTGGTATTTCTAGCTTAGGAAAATAAGACCATGGTGTAAAAGTGAAAAAGGTAATCTTAGCGCTACCCATTGTATATTTTTATACAAAGTTTCTAATGGATAAGACTATTTTTCATATATCAACTAATTGTCGCACAAGTTATCCATGGCAGGATGCAGCAACGCCCATATTGACGGTCCTCAAAACATTTCAGACCCACCTCACCTTTATGTCTTTAATGATTGGGGGGGGGTTGTTCAGAAGAGTGGTTTCCACCGTGTTGGACCCACCTAACGTGGCACTTTCACAATGTTTCAGAACCCCCTCTCAAATCCACTTACTAGCTACCCCCCCTCTAGAATCCTGCCAAACCACTACCCAATATCGCTCACCTCACTCTGACATTGTATCCCACTTCCACATGTCATATGTCACATCCCACATACCCATTACCCAATCAATCCACTCCTTGTGACTGTTAATCATCCTGTCATCACCCCGTGCCATCATAGACACCTCCATCGGGTTGTAAAACCCCATTTATTCACCCTGTATCACTATTTGTTGATTCAAACACTGTGGACACCATGCCAAAACAAGATCTTAGGCCAACTGTCACAAATGATCATTGTCAATAGGTGAAAATTCACTCAGGTAATTACAGTCTTCCATTAATCCACCTTAAAGCTCTATTAATCATGGCCTTGAAAGTCAAATCTGCTAAAATGTCTGAGAATCTGATTCTTCCCCCTCCTGTTGACCTGGATCACATCCCCCTAATAGATAAGGATTTCAAGATCACAAATCCTAAGTGTGAATTCGAATTCTTTGAATTTCACTCTTGGCTAAAATATATCTTCCTGGATCAGAGTGACAAAATTGGACTTTGGGAGTGCAATTTTCCTCTGTATATGTTCCCTCATGCTTACCATTTCCCGAAATTCACCTTGAAATGTCAAGATCATTATTTTCTCAGCCAAAGGGCCAATATTTTCTCCTTTGGCAAAACCCTGTTCACCATTACCCCCAAATCCATTGACTAGATGCTTCAAATCCCCAGAAGTGACTCTGCAATCCCATTTTCCATCGAAGCCCTGAATGACCTATACCAGAAGCTCACCTTCCCCCAAAGAGCCTGTTAGCACTCTGTAAATTCCGAGAGGTTGTCAAGGGCAGAAGAAATTTGACAAAGGTAACTTACAAAAACACTTCGAAACTGGGATCTAGCACTGCCAATTTCAGAGAGAGATCTCTCTGTAGGATTCAGATATGTTTGAGTATTAGATATTAGGCTAGCTAAAATAATATGAGTGTTTTGTTTTGTTTTATAAATCTTGGCTGAAGTATTACATTTAAACATTCATTAGGCTAGGGGGTCTGTGTTAAAGATTAAGATCCAATACATATTTTATAATATTTCTTCACGGGGTGAGATAGTGAAAATGTTGGATCTTTTAAAGTTAAATGTGGTGAAAGATAGAACATGTGAGATATTCAATCAAGCAAAGAAGCAATTAAGAATTTCTTTGATTAATATCAGAAGAATAACATGAAAATCGCTAAAGACTAGAAACATAGTGTCTGAAACAAATTATGTTGATTAACTTCCTTTAAATTATTAGAGGTAGAAAAAAAAAATTACAGAGTAAGAAAAACATTAACAAAGTAAGATAACATCGCCAACATCTAAACGCAAGAATCATGTGAATCTATCTTTTTATTATTGGTCAATCTTTACAAAAAGATTACAATGATAGCTTCCACGGTGCAAGAATCAACCCTCAATACTTCTAAGTGAGAAGTATTAATAAAAAAATTACATCTGATCATGTCATTAACGACTAGGATTCGATGGAGGAAAAATCTAACTAACTAGATTACATATTACAAAATAATAGGACTATTGGTGATCTGTCCAAATCCTGAATGTTGATTTTTGGGAAAGTAGTTGGTGATTCATCCACTCGACTTTGACTGTCTTCCTAATGCTGACTCAAATGTCCACATCATATTTACTCGATCAAGGAACAAAGGTATTCCCATATCTTTTGGTTGGGGATGGAGACCTTGAGTAATCTTATAAAAGTTTCATCCATTTATGTGTACTTAGCAAAGGTTTGCTTGGTGATGAAGATGTACTTTATCTCATGTTGGATGCTCAAGTCCAACTATAGAGTTTCCCAGAAATCCTTACTAGATTCTTGCAAACTTAGAGCCATATTTTTCCACTGCTAAGATATTTTTTTTGTAGTCTGGCAGAGTAATCAGTTTTCCATTGATCACTAGCAAACCTGGAGGACCTTTCTTGTGTAGTGAATCAACCTTGCTGGAAAAACTCTGCACTCGAACATCCATTGACTGAGATTTCTCTTCAAGTTGTAGAATTAGTCCCTTCTTGGTCAAAACCTTTTTTAACTCAAGAATTATTTATGTTCTATTCTCTATTTCCAGTGCTTCCAACTCTTCCTTAGTCTTGGAGTTCAAGAACCTAATAATCTTTGTGGCCTTGGTAGGATTTTCTCCCAATTCTATCCTTATATTGTTAATGGTTTGTCTGGCTCTCTGTACCAATTCATGTTGTTCAAACACAATATGTATCAGGGGCCATATCTCTGTCATTGATTGGAAAATTTCCATCCAAATTTTTTCCTTGGCTTCTGATAATGTCTTGGCCATGACTGTCTCCTTCTACATCTTCTGCAATTCTTTCTTAAGCCTCTGTGATTTTTTCATCTCTGTATTGTAGCTGGACTGAAATGTGGATTTCGAATTATGGAGGTTATTAATCTCATTTTTCATTCTTTTAATTTATTGTCCTTGCAGAGACATGTCCTCCATTAACTTTGCCAAATTTTCTAATGCATCTAGAGTTGTCACTGGAATAGCTGATGGAAGTTTTTTTGTTGTGGTTGTTGTTGTTGTACTGACTCCTATGATAGGGACTTCTTGTAGAGGAATAACAATCATTGTTACACTTTGTTCCTTCTCTTTGAACAACTTCTTTAGCTTAGCCTCCATCTCCTTGATTTGTGCATTCTTCTCCAAGATTAATTTAATCATTTCCTCTTTGTGGCCTTCAGTCTCTGCCATTTCTTTTTCCTATGAATCCTTAGTGGTTGGGATTTTTAGTTGTTTCCTCAGGGAAGCTATGTTAGCATTTTTATTCTTGAGGAGTTCTTATACTTCTTTGACATTGGATGGATCATATCCAATTTTCAATACCAGTTCTTCTAAGGACTTGAATTTGTTATCCTCGTCCAAGGAAGATATCTTTTCCAGCTTAAGATGAGACTGGACATTGTTCAAGGAGACCCACAACTTTGCAGAATTCATGGAGGTATTTTCCAGGGTGGAGAAAATAATCTCTCCAATCTATTTGTGCATATCCATATGATCGGCTGGATGCATCTCTTTGACATCAAATTCAAATTTTGACCTCTTGTAATAAAAAATTTCCTTGGGATGAGGCACCTATGCCTGTAGAAATGCCATATGCATCCTTCCTTTCTCAATATCGAATGTAGAAAACAACATGTTATGTGTTGTAGATGTTTGTTTCCAAAACTGTGCATATGTGCTACTGGTCAGCATCTCATTCTTCTTCTTGATCAAGTTATATTTCTTAAATATGTTGAGTCTTGCAGGATCCTGTGAGGACTTATTAGTCAATGTGGTATCAACCTACTTCTTAGTTGAGGTAGTGGACATGGTTGGTTGGTTGCCTGAGAAAGGTGATGAGTGTGGCCCCTCCATCACTATGGTGGATCGATTTGCTTCTTCTCCAAACCTATCAGGTGTATGTCTCATCTTGGGTCTCTTCCTATAAACTTGGAACTCTTCTGCTGAGACTTCTCTGACTGAAGGGGATATTTCCTTTCTAGGACTCTTCTCTTCTTGCACCTGTGGAGTACTAGTATGTGAAATGTTAGTTGTTGAAGACTATTGTTCAGTGTTTTTCAGAGTGTTTTCCTCCCACTCTGTCTAGTTCACGAATTTCTCAATCTCAGGTTTAGGAACATGAGCATAGGGATAAACCTTGTTCTTTAACCTAGTTTTTGCAATGATGAAATAGGGGTCATAGTGCCAGGGGAAACTTTGACTGAACTTCATTTCCTTTAACAACTTGTTTTCTTCTTCCCTTGCATCTCTGTTGTTGCAGATGAAAGAACCTATCTGACCTTTGATCTTGAGATATTGTTTTTTCTTGAAATACACAAAGTGAATATCATCTGAATTTATCATATGAATTTATCATATGTCTGATATATTCCAGAGCGAATATCCTGATAGGAAAATTCTTTGGCAGATTGTAAGGGGGTAATTCACAACCATAAATTCTGATTTATATATGATCTTGGTAAAGGTACCAGTCCCCTGTTTTAGCTAGGTATGACAAGTGTAAAATTATCTGAACTTCCTCGTTGATCCTTGACTATGTTCTTCCATTGAGCATGCATACCACTAGATGGTAGAATTGATCAATGAACTTTTTGAAATTGAACTCTGATGAGTTCTTCCTCACTATGGAAGTCCAAGAGGTCACAAGTTGAGGGTTACCGTCTTGGTCGAAATTCTATTGGGAGAAGGAGAACTTGTCTGCTTGGAAAAAGAGAAACATGTACACCAGTATTGAAGAATACTGAAACATACCTTCTGTTGAAAACTTGAAGAGTTGTTCTTGGTCGTTGTCAACTAAAAACTGATTGTAATCAAACTGTGTATTATCATTTTCTTTAGTGAAGAAGATGGATAGAAAACCCAGAATGGGTTCGTCTACCCACTCATCTGAATTGTACCCTAGTAGAGAACATAGGGAGGAAATGATGTGGTTTACTTTAACTGAGAAAATGGAGGAATGGTATGGAGGATTTTTGTTGGGTAATTGGGAATTTTCAGGAAGGAAGAGTTGAAATATGTGATCTCTCTGTGTGACATATATTTTCTAGTAGAGCTCGATCAAAATTTCAATGGAGAATGGGGAGGCATAATCATTCCTAGGTATCTACAGAATTTGATCTATCATTTGAGGGGTAATGGAGAAAAGAGTTTCTCCAAACGAAGATACAATGACCCTTTGTCTGGGATGGTATTGGCCTTGGAATTTTAGGGAAAATTTAGGAAAATGATAATTCTAGGGAAAAAGATATAATGGATGGTTAGATTCCCAGAGCCCAATCTTGTCACTCTGATCCAAAAAAACATCCTTGAGCCAGAAGTGTAATTAGAAGAAGTCAAATTCACACTTCGGCTCTACAATTAAATAGTATTTTTCATCTAGGGGGATACGATCCAGATCGACAGTTGGAGGGAGGAAAGGATTCTCTACAATCTCAAAAGATTTGGATTTGGGTGCCATCGTCAAACGGACACTTGAAAATGGAAAAGGTGTAATCTGTGTTTACTAGGATTTAATGGTGGTTTTTTTACTGTAAGCTCGATGACGTTTTTCTGGAGAATGGAAAATGATGGAATCGACTGAGTCTGGATCGATGAACAGTGCACAACAGAGAAAAAACAAAGTTAAAAGGTTGAACAGGGTGTCCGTTATGGAGTGGATGATGAGTCTAACAGGTAACGATAATGCCCGACTGTGTTGATTTACCAACGGACCATTCAGGTGTGATGTGGATGTTAATGAGCGGCCAATGGGTTGATGATATGTGACGGGAGATAGGTGAGTGGAGGGTGATGTGTCGGAAGAGTAATGGAGTATGAAATGTAGGCGGGGTAGTGGAAAGTGATGTCAGAGTGAGGGGTAGTGGACTGTGATGTCAGAGTGCGGAGGTGGTATGAATAAGCGATCTGACAGTTTACTCGGAGGGGGATAGGAAGTAATTTCTATGGAGTGAGGGGGGTTCGATTTGATAAGAAGATGACATGTTATGAGGGGCCTTCCTACTCTGAAAATCCACCAACTCGGACACCCCTCCCCACCCCACCATTAAAGGAAGAAAGGTCGGGGCAGGGGGGTCTAATATTCCCTGCTGACCGTAGATTTGGGCATGTTGCAGTTAGCCATTGAGATTAGCATGCCCTTTAGAACAAATCTCTAAAATATCATGTAACCACAAAAATTAGGATATAAGCATTTAATGGGTTTTTGCAGCTTACTGTTTCTTCATTTTGTCACCAAGGGGGTAAAAAATACACCATTTTAGCTCAAATCAAAGGCATTTAATCAACCTTTCACAAATTTTATTGAAATAATACATTCTAACCTATATCCTAATCTAATTACCTAGCACTTTAACCCATATTAAACTTTTGGATTAAAAAATTACTCTAACCTAAGACATTTGACCAAGCTTAAATTGTTTGATCAAACTTATTCACTAACCTACCTAACTTGGCTAAGATTAGACTGTTTAGCCAAGTTTATTCACTATATTGTCTGCATAAATTGAAATATCTTGATCATGGTTAGACAGTATGAATCAAGCCAAATTATTCCATTGGGTTTTTATCATTTTCTTTTCTATTTTTAATACCCTCTTTTGATTTTTTGTATTTTCTTTGTCTCATTTCTTTTTCTTTTTCTTTTTCTTTTTTTCTTTTTCTTTTCTTTATTTCCTTGTGTAAATCATTTTTAGAATAAAAATATTATTTACAACATAATGTGACTAGAAGAAGGGATAATAATCACCAGGTGATCCTATGTAACATAGGGTTATAACATAGCCCATATTTTTGAGATTTTTCTGCCAGAAGATGCTCAACTGACCAAGAAAAATACCCCCTATCCATCCTCCATTTTCTCTGTTAGGGCCAACCAAATAATTTACATTATTTGTTACCTATTAGGATACTTCTAAGATGAATGGGTAGATGAGCCTATTTTAGGTTTCTTAACCATTTTGTTCCGCAGAAGAAAGAGCCACAATTCAATTTGATTTCAGTCACTTTCTGGCTGATAACATACATGACCATCTTTTCAGGTTTTGAATAGAAGGAATGTTCAGATATTCCTCAATCCTAATATATTTGTTCTTGTTTTTCCTATTAGACAGGGTTCCAGGTGCTTTTCATAAATTGGTCCAGGAACGAAACCCACAGTCAGTGACCTCATGGACCTCACTGATGAGGGAAAATTCAATTGAATTCAACTTCAAGGATTTCATAGATCAATTTTGTGATCCAATTGCTTGCATGATGAACAACAACACAGAGCCAAGGATCAATGAATAAATTCAAAGAATCCTTCACTTCTCTAACCTAGCTAAGACGGGGAATTAGTATTTATACCAAAACCACACAGAGATAACAGTGTATGGATGTGATATGTCACCTTGTAAATTGCCCAAATACTTACTTGTGAGGACATTTTCACTAGAATACATAAGACATATGGTGAAATCATATGACATACATTTTGTTGCAGTCAACAAGAAACAACAACTAAGGATCAATACCTAGAATCAAGCCAAATTAACAATAGATCAACAAGAGAAGAGGAAAATAACCTCTTGAAACAAATGGGTTTCACTAAGAGTTTCACATGGTATTATGAACCGTTTGGTTTCATTTCAGAGCTCATAATCAAACAACGGAGCACTCCTTATGCTCCCACACAAAATCCATAAGTGGAGAAGCATATGAACCAGAGAGAATGGCAGGAAAACACATTTCTAGAAGAGGAACATCATGCCCATGTCCCTGCTTCACATACTAATACACCTCAAATGAAAACATAAAAGAGATCTAGGAAGGAAGTTTCCCCTTCAGTCACAGAGGTATCAACTGAAGACTTCCAAGTTTATAGAAAAAGGACCAAAACTAGTCATGCACCAGACTTGCTCCAAGAAGGAGAAACGTAGTCCACCATAGTCATGGAGGGATGAAATTCTTCATCCTTTTCAGAAATTCACTTCATAGTGTCCACATATTCATATAATAAACAAATAGACACTACTCTATCAGTTGAATCATCTCATGAGCAAACATAGTAAAATATTTTTGACAAGTAAAAACAAATCGAATAGAGAAATAAACTCCTCAACAACAACACATATGCTCAGTTATACAAGAAGACCTCCATTGCTCAACACAGGCTACTGTCAACATTTGACACAGAGAAAGGAAGAATTCAAATGGCATTCCTACAAGCACAGGTTCCTCATCCCAAGGGAGTTCCTGACTACAAGAAGACTTCCTTTGATTTTGATGTGAAGGATATCCATCTAGTGGACCAAATGGACATGCATAGGTAGATAGGGGAGATGATATTATCTACCTTGAAAAATACCTCATTGTCAGCTTCAAATTTGTAGGTATCCTATAACAACCTTCAATCCCAATTGAAGCTGGAGAAAATCTCTTCTTTGGCCAAAGATAAAATAATTAAATCATTGGAAGAATTGGTGATGAAGAGTGGGTATGATCCAAAAAAATTCAAAGAAGCAGAAGAGTTATTAAAGAAGAAGAATTTTGATATAACATCCCTGAGAAAAAAACTAAAGCTTCCAGCCACAGAAGATTCACAAGATTAAGAAATGGTTGAAATTGAAGGTCACAAAGAAGAAATGTTGAATCTTATCATGGAATAGAATGCATAGATAAGAGAAATGGAAGTAGAATTGTATAAATTAATAAAAGAGAAAGAAAAAATTGCACAGAAGGCCATAATCCCACTAGAGGAAGTCCCTTTGATAGGAATTAGGACAACAAAAGCATCTACATTAGCAGGGATTTCATCATCAATCCTAGTACAAGTTTCAGATGCATGTGAGAAACTTGTGAAGTCCATGGAAGACAAGTCCCTCTAAGGGGAAGAGATCACAGAACTATAAGAAGAGGTAAATAAATTTCAAGAGCTGAATTCTATGTTCCAGGATAGTCACCAAGCATAAGTGCATAAGTCTCAAAGGCTTAGTCAACAACTACAACAACTACAAAAGGAGACTGTCATGGAAAATAACTTAGCCCAAGCTAAGGAAAAACTTTTCTTTGATATCATCAAGTTCATGCCAGAGATCTATTCATCCATTCAGATCATCTTTGAACAACATGAATTGGTATAGAAGGGCAGGGAATCCATTGATAAAATAAATTAAGATCTACAAGAAATACCCATAGAGGCTACTGAACCCATCAGATTTCTAAACTCTAAGAACAAGGAGTTAGAATAAATGGAAATTGAAGATAGAACAAAGACCATGATTGAGACCAAGAAGGTCCTGACCAATAAAGGATTAATGTCGTAGCTAGAAGAGAAGGCTCAAGTGATGGACATAGGAGTACAAATATTTTTCAGCAAGTTCAAAATGCTTCATAAGAAAGGTCTCTCTGGACTATTAGTACTTAATGACAAGTTGATCACTCTATCATATTACAAAAAGAAAATCAATGCAATGGCAAGGGACAATTCCAAGTTTGTAGGGATACAGGGAAGCATTAATGGAAAGGATTTCCTAGAGACATTATTGTTGGACCTAAGTATCCAGCATGAGATAAAACATATCTTCATCACTAAGCCTACTTTTTCTAAGTATATTGAAATGGATGAGATATACAAAAAGTTACTCAAGGTTTCCATCCCAGGTAAAAAGAGATGGGAAGATCTATGCTCTTTACTTGAGTAAAGACGGTTTTGAGGTTCGATTCAGCATGGAGAAGCCATTCAAAGTCAAATATATGAGTCACCAACCACTTCCACAAACCATCACCAAGGATATGAGCAAATCAACAAAATTCCTATATTTTTGTAATTTGAGATATAATTAGTTAGATATTTCCTCCATAATATCCTAGTCATTTACAACAGGATCTGATGTAAATAGTTTTATAAATACTTCCTCCTTCGAACTATTATAGATTGATTTTTTCACCTAGGAGATATTGTGTAATTTTTTCAATAGATCGACTAGTAATAAAAAGGTTGGTTCACATGATTCTTGTGTCAGATTGTCGGTGATGTCTTTATATCTTTGTTAAATGTTTTCTCTGTAATCATTTCATGTATTTCAAATTCTAAGCATTAAAAGAAAGTCAATAGAACATGATTTATCTTGTATACTTTGTCTCTGGCTTTTTAATGATCTGTATGTTTTCATCTGAAACTAAGTGAAAGAATTCTTAATTGCTCCTCTGCTTAGTGGATTTTACCCTCTTTTTCCCTCTTATTCATCTCATTTAATCTCAATAGATCCAACATTTTTACTACCCTTCCCTTTGAATAAAACCTTATAAAATATTAATATGATCCTCATATTTAAGTACATACCCCATATCTCAATGGAAAATTAAGCATTCATTCAGCCAATTATTACAACAAATAAACAATTTCAAACTATCATAACTAGCCTAACATTTAAAACTTAAAAAAATCTAAATCATACAGAGATATCCCTCTCTAAAGATCATAGGGCTAGATCCTAGCTTCAAAAGTGGTTTTGATAGTTACCTCTATGAATTTATTCTACCCTTATACAACCTCTGGGAATTACAAAGTGATAACATCAAGTACAGAATATTGAAGACAACAGGAAAATGGAATTTTCAAAATAATTAATTCTTACACCGTATAATTTCTTTTCATAGAAGCACAATATGGAATTGCATGTTTGAAGGAGATGATTATATAGGTTAACCATGGCCACAGAGGTTGAACCCACATCAGCCATAGACAAATCCAAGTATCTAAATCAGATGGATGAAGTGCTTGGAACTATTTGCAGTCTCATTTCTCCTAAGCTCCTCTTTCACATATCCTCTTATAAAACCCCCAATGAAGTTTGGAGCACCATGCAAGGAACTTTTGGAAAATAGGAAAATATGAGGGGACATATGATTGAGGTGGAATTTCTCACTTTGTATCCAAAAATATTCAACAATATCCAAGATTGTTTTACCAAATATAAGGATTTGTTGTTGAAACTCAAGGCTTGCAGGGTTGATAAATCTAAGGAGGAGGAAAAAATGGTTCTTACCATTCTTTACAAACTTGGTCTGGAATACTCAATGTTTGTATCCAAATTTCATTCATTTAGGCTCGCCTCTAGAGGCACCTAGACAGTGCCCTCTCTTGAGGTCTTTATCGAGTCTCTGACACAAGAGAAACACAACCTAATCAACATGGGAAAAATCCAAGCCTCAAAGGCACATGCACTTGTTGTGCAAGATGGCAGTAGTCACCAAAATAAAAAATCTAAAAATAAAGACAAAGGGAAGGCACATGCAAATCCAAATAAGGAAGGGTACTCAAAACCCTTTAACGATTCATGTTGATCCAAAGGTGGAAAGGAAAGAAAAGGGGAGAAATGCACTTACTTACAACGAGGATTCCATTCAGAATATGCATGCATGTAGAAATAGGTATATTAAATGGCACAAATACTTCAGCAAAATAACCTTGGAGATCACATCCTCAATGGTGCCAAGAAGAAGAAGCCAGAATATCAAAACCCCAAGAAAGGTAATTCTAGCCATGCTTTGATTCCCATTAACTTCTCTCATGATGCTTAGATTGTATATTCAAGTGCATAACAACACATGGAATCCACAAAGGAATTCTAATCTTCATTAGATGCATTCAGATCATGTCCTCCTATTCTTATGGGAGACAACTCTCCAGTCGAAGTCACTAGAAAAGGGAGAGTTGAACTCACAAACGAGAGCTTCGAGAATGTGCTACACGTTCCCAAACTCTCCATCAATCTTCTCTTTGTGTATTAGAAGAAAAACTCTGACACTGGAAAGAGATTAATATTCACAACTGATGTTGTGGATATCTATGACATGCAAACCAATTCCAAAGTTTCTACTAGTGAGGTAAATCACCAATCCAAAATCTACACATTTTCTGAATTTATTGAACCAGATTTTGCATTACTGCATGCTTATGAAAGAAGTAGGATATCGCACAAAAGGTTCAGTCATTTAAATTTCATATACATGAAATAGTTTAATAAGAAGGGAATGGTTGAAGGTCTACCTGGCATCCACTTCTCCAAAGGAATTTGTTAGGGATATTTCCTTTGAAAACACCCTCAAGAGAAATTTGACAAAGGAAAGACTTAGAAGGCCTCCTCTCCTATGGATACGATCCATAGTGATGTCATGGGCCTTTTTCCGCATCAATAAATCAGTAAAGCAAGGTGTGTGCTCATTTTTGTTCATGATTTCTCATTCTACAATTGGACTTTCTTTCTTAGGAAAAAATATGAGGTCTTTCAGCATCTCAAATATTTCAAAGTCATTGTTGAGACACAGTCAAGAAGGAAGATCAAATTCCTCCAAAAAAATAATAGGAGGGGTATGTCAACCATGAGGTACAAAAGATTTGTCTTCAAGCTGAGATCTAGTTGTATCACATGGTTCCCTATACTTCACAACAAAACAAATTTGTTGAGTGAAATAATAGATCCTTGAAAGATATGGCATATTGCATGCTGCATGCAAAGTCACTTCCAAAAAGATTATGGGTTGAAGCACTTAATTGTGATAAATAATCCAAAACAAATCCCCCCATAGATATTTCAAGGATAATACCCCCTTTGAGGCTTGGAGCGGCCTCAAACTTGAAGTGACCCACTTTTGTATATTTGGTTCACGTGCATGGGCCAGGATTCCCTCTAAGAAGAGAAAGGCACTTGATCCACATAGTACATAGTGTATCTTTGTTGCATACCTAGATGGTGTGAAGGGATACATACTCATTGATCCCTCTATGGACTAGATCATCAGTGAGTACAGTGTCCAATTTGAGGAAAGTATCTTGCATGAACCTCTGGAGCCGCATGCAGACACTTTTTTTCTTCCACCTATCAGAGACGATGAACATGCACATGCCAAATATTCTTCATATGAGAGTTATGATTTAGAGGATTCAGATGATTGGAGTGAGATGTAGAGTCAGTGCATGCATATGTAGATGCAGATCCTGATTCAGTGCATGTAGATGTAGATCTAGATCCGAGCCCCAAGTGGGCCAAGACTACTCTTCAGGATGTAGGAGGTATTTTTGGGGATCTAGCTGATACCTGGAGGACTCGATATTATTTTGATGAGCATCCTCTTGCACTCACCACCACTGAATTGATGCCACCCAGGAATATTTTATTTTTTCAGTCTTCATATCCACAATCGTATGGCAAGGATGCTAGGAATCCCTTATGGGAATCCTCCATGCAGGAAGACTACAACTCCCTCTTTGAGAACCAAACTTGGTATCTCACTCTCGTTCCTTCAAGAAGGAAACTTTTCAGGTGTAGATGGGTCTAAAGAACCAGGATCACAATAGATGCACATGTTAGCAGATACAAATATAGGCTATTCATCAAAGGATTTTAGCAGGTGCATGACATTGACTATGACGAGACCTTCGCTCTAGTAGAGAATATGGATTCCATATGCTTGGCACATTCCATTGCGGAAACCAAGGGATGGGAAGTCCATCAGATGGACATGAAAAATGCATTTATTCATGGATATATATCTTAGGATATCTAAATGGTGCATCCCCAGGGCTTCATGCAGGATTCATCTTTGGTATGTCAACTGAAGAAGTCACTTTATGGCCTCAACTAGGCCCCGAGGGCATGGTATGCCAAGATTGAGTCCTACCTACTGTCACAGAAATTTGTACATTGTAAGTCATACTTGAATGTTTACATGCTCAATATGGCCAATTCACTTCTACTCCTAGTTTTGTATGTTGTGATTTGTTGAGCATTAGTTGCTTGACTTGAGCGATTGTTGTAGCCAAGAGGATTATGCATGACCACTTCTTGATGATAGACATGGGTCTACTACATTTCTTCCTTGGTCTTGATATCAGTTAGGATGCATCATGAATCAAACTATCTCAGGCCAAGTATGCAAGAGATCTCCTTGAGAGATTCCATATGACATACTACAAGTCTTCCCCGACTCCTTTCCTATCAAGAGTCAGACTTGAGGATGGTGAGCACACTCCACTTGTGGAAAAAACACTGTACAGACAACAAGTGGGGAGATTTTTGTATCTCACACACTCTAGACCAAACCTCTCCCATGTAGTCGGAGCAGTCTCCCAATTCATGCAAGAGTCGCATGATCTACATTGGAAGGCTACAAAGCATATCCTTTGATATGTACATGGCACCATCACCTTTTGGATTCAATATGTAGTAGACTCTGCATTGGACCTCATCAGGTTCATTGATTCTGACTGGGTTGGTGGCAACATTGATCACAAGTCCACATCTGATTACTCACTTAGTATGGGTTTCGGTAGCATCTATTGGTCGAGAAATAAGCAGGCTATTATTTCTCTATATTTAGTTGAGGAAGAGTATAGAGGGGTAGTTAACATAACCATTCAAGCTATGTGGCTACAAAATTTTCTCACTGAGTTGGGCATTCAATTTCATTGATTGATCATCATATAGTGTGATAGCCAAAGCACTCTGAAGTTCTATAGAGATCCAATTCAGAGGCAACAAATGAATCACATTGAGATCCACATGAACTACATCTGAGACTTAGTACACAAGGGGATCATCGACCTGCAGTTATGTCCTTCAACAGAAAAGACTACAAACATCTTCACCAAGACCTCCACTGAGCATAAATTCCATTCTCTACATAGTCATCTTCAAGTGAAGGACACATTTTCCAAGCAACTAACAATTTTTTATATACATAGTACCTTAAAGGGGGTGTTCCCATGAAGTTTTCGTTCTTTCCACATTTATTTCAATGTGTCTTTTTTTTTTTCACATTTATTTCAATGTGTCTTTTATTTTTGTTTTAATATGGCCTCGTTGGTAGGACCCATCCTTTTATTTTCACCATAGTTATGTTTAGGGGGTGTGTTCGAGATATTTCACACACACCTAGTATTTCTTTTTCCTAAGGTTTTCCCTATTTTTATTAGCCATTATCTAGTCTCCTACATTTTAGGGAGAATATTCATTTTCCTACATTCTAGTGGAATATTATCTTCAATTCAAACTTCATTTCGATCAGTTGAGTGGAGTGTTGATTCCACATTGGTTCCATCACCATGTAGCATTGGGATCATCACTTATAATGCACATTTTCCTTGGGATTATCACCAGAGTGGCACATTACTAATGCTTCAGTCAATTAACTGAGGACTAAGAGGCTAGTTGACTTAGACTAGGTGGTAGTTAACTCTCGTGACTTCCTATGTGTGTCCATATCACTCTATACCACCACTATGGTGCATTATCTCATTCAGTATGGCACTTTATTTGATCTATGCAATTCATATCGAGTATATTGTATCATTATTTCATTCATTTAATACAATTATTTGATTCTCTCTCTCTCTCTCTCTCTCTCTCTCTCTCTCTCATTTTCGTCTTTTCTCATTTTTTCTGCAAACTATGTATGTCCTTTTCTAGCTAGATATTATATGTGCAGGTTCATCCACATTTACATCTTGAAGTGTTCAAATGCCTCTGACTTCTTCCTAAGAAATAAAACTACAATCATTCTTGTGTAGTCATCAACCAATAGTATAAAGTATTGTTCGCCATTTAATCCCTTCATCCTTGTAGGTCCACATGGATCAGCGTGTACAATATCCAATGATTTTGTCGTGGGGTACTCTTTTTATTTGAACTTGGTCCTGGTTTGTTTTCCTTGTAGACAATACTCACATAGAGTATTTGCTATCTTTGAGATCTCAAGCATTTCTTTCACTACTTCCTTTCTATTGATTTTGACAAGGTTATCAAAGTTTATGTGACCCATCCTTCTGTGCCAAAGCCAAATTTCATTTTCGTTTCCTAAGAAAAATCTTTCCCTTCCAAACACATTCAGGAAATATATGTTGTTTGGGGTACTTCTAGTTGTAGCCACCAATTTTTCAGACTGTTATTTCCTTATATCACATTTTTCTAAGTCAAACGAAAGTTTTTGTCCTTGATCACACATTTGAATTACACTTAGAATATTGTGCTTCATATCTTCTACCAATAGAGCATTTGATTCCTTGGCATCTTTTCTTCCAAGCATGACTATGCCTCTTCCTATAATTTTGGATGAGGTATCATTTCCAAATGAAACAGATCCATCTCGTTCCATCTTTAGTTTCATAATATTGTTCTTGTCACCTCTCATATGCTTCAAACAATTGTTGCCGCCATACCACCCACTTTTATTGTGTTGAGCTTGTAAAGCAAGTGAGCATTATTCAATGTTGAATTGATCTTGGCTCCTCATCCATATCCTTTATGGTTCATGTATGTGATTGTTGATATTCTTCTTTCACTCCCTTAGAGGAACAGTCAGTCTACAATATTTGGCCATGTGTCCAAAATGATTGCACTTGTAGCACTTTACTTCATTACTTAATGGACCAAAACTATTGTGATTTTTTTTATGTGCTTCATGTGACATTTTGAGAGAACGTTTGTTTAAATATCCTTCATAGCTGCTTATGTTCTTTTCATAGGCTTTATAGTTTGCATATTTGTGTCCAAAATTGTTACAAGAATACCATAAATCAAGAAAAATAGTTTGATACATGGATGTATGGGATCTTATAAATGGTGTTTATCTTCTGAAGCCTTCTTCTTCTTCAGATGTCACTAATTTTTGATTTTGTGTTGTGAATATTATAGGTGGTCTAGTTCCTTTTGGATTTTATTCTTGAGTACCTATGACTATTTCTGCATAGATGTTTTGTTTCACTTCGTTCTCTAAATTATTGGAGCTCAAACATTTCTTAGTATGCATATGGTTGTACCCTATCCTAGACCTATCATAATATGGCCTTTGACTACTAATAATATCATCCAATATTTTGGTGCTATTCTGATGCATATCTTTCTTCTGAATATCTTTTTCTTAAGTCATTATTTCTTCTTCCAAGCTTTCAATCATCTTCTCCTTTTCTTCTAATTAACTTCTGAGTGTTTCTTCAATCCTTCTGTCTTCTTCTACTTGGATTTTTAACTTTGTGATTATATTTTTGACTACTTTAGAGTTGGAATTGTGAGTTTTTTTCTTTGTCTTTAACTCTTCCTTGAGTGACTTGTTTTCCTTTCTTTCCTTTCTTTCCTTTCTCAATTCTTCTAAGGAACCGATTAGTTCTTCACTGAGATCAAATTTTCCTTCTTCTTTGGAATATTCTTCATAATAATCTACTGCCTTGAAGAGTACTCTTTTTGAATCATTGTCACTATCATCATCCTCATCTGATAAGGAGTTGTATTCCTTTGAGTAGATACCTTTATTGAAGAATTTCTTTTTGTTTCTTCTCTTGTCTCCCTTTTGATTTTTCTTTTTATTAGGATCTTCTTCTTCATCACTACCTTTGTTCTTAGTATAAGGACATTTAGAAGCTAAATTACCAATACCATCACAATTAAAACATTTCAATGGAAGCATACCTTTGTACTTGTTGGTTCCCCCTGTTTAACTTCCTTATGGATTTTTCCACGTCTTCATCTTCCTTTGAATAATCACTCCAACTACAATTTGGTTTTGAATTTTTCTTGTTTTGCTACTTTTTCTTCTTGGATGCTTTGAACGTTGCTTCCTTCATGACTGGGTTCTCTTATTATTTCGTCATTTCATAAGCTTTGAATATTCCATGTAGCTCATCCATGCTCAAACTATAAACATATATTATTTCTTCCAGGGATGATATCTTAGGATCAAATCTCATAGGTAGAGATCCTAAAACCTTTTGAAAAACCATTGATTCATTGACTTATTCTCCCGGTCCTCTAATAGTATTCACTTTTTTTTAAACTCTTAGAAAATAAGTTGTAATTTATTCATCTTCCTTTATCTTTAATTTATCAAACTTAGCTCTAAGGGTTTGAAGCTTAGCTCCCTTGACTTTGGCATCTCCTTTGTAAATATTTTGAAGTTTATCCCAAATATCCTTTGTGATCTTGCAATGCATGACTTTGATAAATACTAAATCATCCAGACTACTGAGAATGGTAACTTACCCTTTGAATTGTTTTTGTGGAGTTTCTTTCCATCTTTTTTAGTTGGGGGAGTGGTTGGTGTTTCATATCCATCTACTACTAACTACCAAACATCAAATCCATGTTCCTATAAAAATGTTTGCATCCTTTTATTCCTAAAGGTATAGTTTTGAATCAAACCTTTGTGCTCCAATATTATTTTATTCCATAATCTTATTTGAGTGGTTAAATTGTTTCTTGAAGGACCTACTCTAATACCAATCATTGGAATATTAATAGGGGGGTGAATCATTATGAGCACTTTATTATCACTTTTAACCACAATATGTAATCATTAATTTCATCAGAAGTATATCATCAATATATCATGAGAAGTATAAATCAATAGAGCATAATAGATAGCCAAAAAAACAAAGTACACCAAAATTTAGGTGGAAACCCAAATGGGAGAAAAAAACAGAACTTTTTTCTTATATATCAAAAGAATACATTCATTGGAAGCACCAACTTCCCAATTCTCCAACTACAATTAGAAGGAGGATATGACCCCCTAATTTATAGGCTCCAACCTAAAGGAAGCTACAACTCCTTAAATTCTTTGGCTCCAACCAAAAGGAGGCTACAACTCCTAGTTCTCAGGCTCCAACCTGAAGGAAGCTCGAACTCCCTGTGTTCTTTAGCACCAACCAGAAGGAGGCTACAACCATGTTGGATAGTTGGTTTGGGCAGTTGGTTGTCATTGATTTCAACCATTCAAGAAGTATGGAATCCGTAGAGATGTGGTTGAGATTGATGGTAGTTTAGTTTTCATTTATGAGTGGTTGATGTCAACAGATGTGATGGGTTCATTTGATGAAGTCTACATGTAGCCCTTGAGGTGTGGTTTTGGAACCCAAATTTGATTCAGGAATATGGACATGAAGGACAATGAAAATGCAAATAATACACTCATATATGGATAGTACTCATCATGACATTTTCGGTGATAGGTGGTACACCATGTAGTTCCTCATGGTTGAGGAGTTATGGCCTTGTGAAATTAAAATCCCCGAAGAATGGTCAAGAAGCCCCTAGTTCGTTACAAGTATTTAATGAAAGGGAAAAGTGGTTGTAACAAGAAATTCAGGAAGCCCTAAATTCATGGAAAGAGGTTACCTAGAAAAAATATAAATACACCTCAAGAAGCCACTCACAAGTACACACACGTTCATTAAATATATATCTTGTGAGAATATCTTGGTCTAGTGATGAATCTAAGGTTGATTATAAGAAAACAAAGAAATTCGTGAAGGAAGAGAGAAATTTTTGGAGCTGTAGAGAGACTGGGTTTCTAATAAACCCTAATTAGGTTGGCCCTCGTGGGTCAAGTATAGGGTGTCCCTAAAGGCACCACCCTGTGTTGCCTAGGGAACATAATGCAAGGCCCCAAGTGACAAGTAGTCTTTTTCCCACGAGGAAAAGACAGAAGTGAAGGAGGATGCTTGTTCCTGGTTTTTGAGGACCAAGGTATTTCTTTGTGTATCAGGATCAAAGGCACTGGGTCATTTATATATGTAAAAGATATATTGTTCTATGTGTTACAAGGTTGCATTTTGGTGATATTGTGAAACATGCTTGAGGCAAGACATTATGAGTTTTGGTATATGCCTTGAGGCACATCTTATATGTATGACACAAGCTGGTTGAGGTATATATGTTAAAGTACATTACTAGGTGCATATCTTGGATGTGTTGGCACATAGTTATGGTAATTGATTGAGACATATCATTAGTGATATGGCATGTGTTTGAGGTATATGGTTAATGATATGGTTTTTATGTTAGAGGCCTATGATTGATATTGATATATTGTTGAGGAATACATTTGGTATATGACAACACATGTATGCGATACATCTCTTGGTTATGTTGGTACTTGGTTTAGGTACACCAATGATAGTATTTTCTTGGTATATCCTATGGTATATGGTGTATGGAACAATTGAGTGATATGATATATGGTTGAGATACATTATTGGTACATGGTATGGTATAGGTGTTGATGTGCATTATTGGTGTACATGGTTGATACATGGTATGATATAACATTGGTACTTCGTATGGTGTTTATGTACATGGTTTAGGTCTTGGTGCATGGTTGATGAACTTGTTGTGGTATAGGTGTTGATGCATGGTTGATGCACTTATTGTGGTACACAATTGATGCTTGGTACAATACAAATTAATGGTTTGGTACATGCTTTGGTACATAGTTAAGACACATATCTTGTGTTGGTATGCTGGTGATCTTGGTACATGCTTGGTAGAGGCATGTGTTGGTGATGTTGGACATCTATTTGAGAGTTTTCGTTGGAATATGATCCATGTGGGAGGATCTAGTTGAGTATTGGTGATAGTGATAGGTTGGACGGGTTGAACAAAATGACAGTGACAGGTTGGATGCAGTGACAGGTTGACAGTGACAGGTTGGTGACAATGACAGGTTGGATACAATGACATGTTGACTGGTTATAGGTTGATGTGAGAGTGATAATGATAGTGACAGTGGCAGTGACAGTGACAGTGATAGTGGCAATGAAAGTGACAATGATTTTGGTAGTGATAGTTGGTCTACATTTATATTTCAGAGAGGTAGGATAAGACAAGGAAAGTGGTTTGTACCCTCCTTCCGGTTGGTGTCGAAGAATCAGGGATTTGGAGCTTCCTTTATGTTTGATCCTGAGAATTGGGGGGTTGTATCCTCCTTCTGGTTCAAGCAAGAGAATTTAGGGAGTTGTATCTTTCTTCAAGTTGGAGCCTAAGAATAGGGGGTTGGAGCCTCCTTCCAATTGTAGTTGGAGAATTTGGAATTTGGTTTTTCCTATGAATGAATTCTTGATTTATATAAGAAATCATTCCATGGTTTTCTCCCATTTGGGTTTCCACATAAATCCTTGTGTACTGTGCATTTCATGTGATGTTGTCTATGTTTATATGATCATGATATATTGAATGCAATCATAGATGATACATTGATGATATACTACTAATAAGATAGAAGTTTATATATTATGGTTAAAAGTGGTAAAAGTTCTCATACTGATTCACCCCCCCTTATCAGTATTCCAATAATTAGTATCAGAGAAGGTTCCTTTAGGAAACAGTTTAACCACTGGAAGGTAGATCATGGAGAGAAGTAATTTTTATAAAAATGGAATACCATGGTTCAATGGTCAGAATGGTCAAAAGTATGAAATGTGGAGTATTAGGATGAAAACATTTTTATAGACACAAGGATATGATGTTTGGAAATCAGTTTTTATAGGATACACCACTACAAAGAAACCTCCAAACATTGCATCCAAGAAGGAATTGAAAAAGAACAACAAAATAACAATGTATTTTATATTGGAAGGATTACCTGATTCAGTAAAATACAAAGTGGGAAAATGTTCATCAGTTAAAGAACTTTGGGACAAGATAAACAATATATATTTTTCTTCCATCACAAAGCCATAGAATGATAAAGAAGTATTGGCACAGGGGCAGACCCGGGGTTCAATGCTACAACAACGTACCAACAAAGCCCTAACTAACGGCCCTTTCGAAAACAACTGTGAAGAAGATGAAGTCTCGCCCGAGGTAGAGGTAGGGGTGGTTGCAAGAATTAGGTGTCTACAACCTTAGTTGAGTGACAAATATATGATTATAACACTTAATAAAGCACTTAGCACCGTCATTTCCTTAATATGCAATCAATATCCACTTCGTTGATAAAATAGAGCTTCATAGCATGCACACTGATCTAATGTATTTAAGCACTTAGCCAAGATAAGTAGATCAGATCTAACAGATCAAGCACTAAGTATAGTCATATAGGTCAGATCTAGCATTCTCACATATCATTATCACTAAGAATAAGCAGATCTATCTAAATATATCAAAGCACTCAACAAATAACATGTGAACACATCAAGACAAGGCACAAAGCAACATAACATAGTGTTTACGTCATGTTGGTAGCCAATTCACATTTTTCCACTGTCTTATAAGCTGCCTACACCAATGTTTTGCAAACATTAATTTTTCATCGCAATTCTCAAATAAACCACATTTTAATTTTTTGCGACATTTGTGCATTTACCTTTGTTCTTATTTTCACGACTGTAAGCGTGAAAACTTGATCTTTTGAAGTCACATTAGAATCATTATTGAATTGTCATTATCATTCTTGTCGATATGCCCATTGCACTTACATTTCACTTATCATTATGTAGTTAGCAAAACTTTTTGATTTGTACTCATTGGACATTCTTGGATTGATTGTATGACTTTGTCTCATTGAGTTTGTGATGCATTGGCGATTGGATTTATATGTTCTTTGAATTTATCTGCTTGACCATTGGTTTCATAAAATATATAGGTGTTATGGTTAAACCCTTGATATATTTCATTTGATATAACACCTAGTTCAAAACGCATTGACACAATGGTTAAACCCTTGATATGAATTGTTACAACGCATGTCACATAGTCAAAACATTGGTATTGGTTTCGATTTGTATGTTTGGTTTTAAAACTATGGCATAACATTGATTGCGCGCATGGTGTACCCACTTACCAAAGGTTTCAATGGATTGAATGAAATGGCATGGTTATAACATTTATTGCGTTGTGATTTGTATAGTTGAAAGCATCGACGGTTGTACCATTGGTAATAACTATTATGCATGGCCAGCAAATAAGCTCCACCACCTTCGCACGATGTCATTAATGCCTATCCCTTATCCCTGTTTCACCTCTGCTAGCATCGGGTAACCCTTCTTGCACTCTTCTCCTGTGTGTGCTATGATTCAAACCCTGGACTTACCGTGTGTTCAGCTCCATGGCACCGGTGGTGCGAATCGAGCCGAACGGTAGCCAATCCTTGCTACTATTCAGCAATGCCCAGAAAGACTTAGAGAATAGCGGTTGGCTCACCTTTGTACAATGGTTTGAGGGTTTTAATCTATTTTTTGCACATCATTTTGCCCTGACTTTTGATGGTTGTAGGGCCAAGGTCGGTGACATTCAGTTGGAAATCAATGAAGAGTTCATTAGCTCTACCACCGGGTTACCAACCATGGGCCAGCGTTGGTTTAAATACTCTAAAGTGGAGGAGGTGCCATGGCCACTTCTGTTTGTCTCACAAAAGGTCACATCTTGTGACAGAGGTATGCTGATTTCCACGCTTAAACCACAATGGCATGATCTTTTGATGGTGGTCAAACAATTCGTGACCTGTGAGGGTCGATATGGACTCATTTTTCTTTATCACCTTCGATTTTTAATGAATTTTATAAGGTATCCATTGAATATGTCTTTTTATTTCCAGCGTAGCCTATACAAAATGTCAAAAAGGTTTAAAAGAGAAAAGGACGATAGTAGCCTGTTCCACCATGGCCTAATCAGACTCATCATGGTTCATCACTTAAGTCTCCACGGTGATAGCTAGCGAGATTTTATCTCTCGAAATGGTTTTGATGATACAGACCCTATCTAGATTGACAAGCCTATGATTAATGAAGCTAAGGTCGAGCCACCTGTGCCCTTCCATGTCTTACTGCCTTCTCCTAAACCCTTGGTCGACCTTGATATTGAATTACCCGACGTTATAGCTGAGAAGGTTGAGGCTATAAAAAAGGCTGTTAGCAAAAAGGTTAGAGGTAACCCTACTATTGATGGCAAAGGTAAAAATAATGCTCAGCTTATCTTGAGAATGGCTAGGAATAAGCCTAAACCTAGTGCTGAGCAGAATCCCATAGTCCTTAGTGAAGATTTGGACTTTGACATAGAATGCTTCCTAGCTAGTGAGTAACCTTACTCACAGGGTCTATGCTCTGAACCACCCTATGTCTTCGTTTCTAATATTCCCCCTTGCCTAAGGAACAATCCTAACTACCCTGGGATCAAACTACCTAACAAAATCCTCGACAATTTAACCAAACCCTCACCTGGATTTTCAAAGCCCGGACTATCGTCCTGCGACCAATGTGATGTGTGGTTGGAAAGATACTATATAGATGTTCCCTTACTTCAATTGAAAATCAAATCACTGGAGAACTAAGTTGCAGTGGTGACCAGCCAAAGAGACAAGCTTTGAACAAATGATAGGAAGCAGAAAACCACTGGTTCCATAGTTTTTAGGAATGTCGATTCTGCTACAGCCGTCGTCAATTCCAAAATGTCATGATCAAGCTGCCTGCTCGTCATCCAGGAATGAATTTAGGTATCAATTTCGTTTTGTGAGTTGCTAGCAATAATATAATGATTTGAGTGTGGTTTTCAGATAGCTCTGTCTATTGTTTGAAATGACTCTGTTATGGCCATATCTAAAACAGTTATGTTGTTGACTCTGTACATTGCTTTCACATTGCTAAAATTAAACGAGGTTATGATTCAGTTAAATGATTTGGTCGTGCCCAGTTTAGAAAATGGTTTACTTTCGATTGGATTTGTTTGCATCTAATCTAAATAGGAGGTTTTTCATGCTAAATTTAGAGCATAATCATGTTTTGATTTGGTATGATTTCGTTATGGTTAGATTATATCGGCTCTAATTTAGTTTGTATGTCGTGATTTTGGAACGACTTTGTGAGTTTGAATTAATGTGATGCAATCTCCTAAACCAGGAATTCAATTCTGATCAACTCTGATTTAGAAAGAACGACTCTATTTTTTATGAAAACAATATTCTCATTTAAGCCTGTGCAAAATATATCTATGCCCGAATTATGGAACGGTTTTGATTTACAACGACTATGTTAAACCCCAACTATTCGATTTGTTCTTGTCTTGATTGGATTGTTGTGTATGTTCAGTTAGTACGATGATTTTCATGAGTTTGATTTGTATCATAAATGCTGCTCGGCTTGATTTTAATTTACAAAAACGAATTGGTCAACATATGTTATCTCTGTCAAATTCGGTTATAATTTGTTTGAAAGGAACGATTTTGTTCAATATCAATCGATTTTGTTTGCCCCGATTAGTGATAACAGACAATCGGACAACTCTTACAGATCTTGTTATCAATTGATTGATCTTGTTATGATGTTGTTTATGACAATTTACGCACCAGTTTTGATTTGATTCGCTCATGCCATAGATCGTTTGTTATGTTAATATGATTATGTCAATTTGAAAATGATCTTGTTGTTTTTATATGGATTCAATTGTGTTTCCTGTTGATGAGGCAGCATAACGATGGACTATGAGTTGTTTAACTATATCGATGTCAATTTGATAGGAAATGATTTAATTACTGTTCGATATGATTTTGTATACCTGAATTGGTAACGAATTAAACAGAGTATAGCTATCCAGTTTATCATTTAATTTAGTCTGATCAAATTGAATACAAGTGTCGATTTGAATAAGGATTTTTAGCAATCAAATATCTTTTAATAGTTTGAATTTAATTCTTGAAAGATTTGAATTGATTTTAATGCTAATTTTGTGTCTCATTTAGACCAGCTACAGAATCGCAAGATTATGTAGCTAGTCTATAGAATTAGATTTTTTATCATTTTATCAATAAAATACCATTCTAACTTGTCCATTTTTAACCCTTTTCAGGTACATCCGAATTGCATTGGACATGCTGGACAGTCTAGGAGATATTTGTGTGTTTTAGTTTCATTTTAGGTTCCTAGTTTAGTCAGACTTGGGATATCTTCCTAGATTTTATGTAAAGAGTTTTGATAACTTCCACAGGGATGATTTACCTTGTGGAAGGTCTTTAAATACTTATTAGTTTTTGTAATAAGGCATCCTCACTTGTGGGAGAACCAGGATATGGATTTCTAATACAAACTGAGACAGGAATTGATGTTTTGCTATAGCTTTCGCTTTCATAATATCAATATTTTGTTTCAAGTCGATGCATGTCATTTGTAGTTGGTTATAGACTACTTTAGCTATCATAATCTATTGCAAAATGATATGATTCAATTAATGTGTTATCCATATCTGATTTCTTTCACTACTTAAAAAATACAGCAATTACTTTGTTTGAGTTGATGAATCAGAGATTTCTCTTCTTCATTAATTGAATCATTTTGTATAAGTCTTTGCATACAGGTTTATCTAACTGTGAAGATTTATAAATCATTACATTGTTGTAATTTTTATGTCTTGTTTGTCCTGTAATCATATTTGAAGAGCACTACAACTTTCTGTTTACAAGGAGCGCCTGGATAATTCGGTGCGGGTTTTCTCCCTCCGATCAGCTAAGACAATCATCATACACAGGACAAACCTGGAGCATTTCTCTAGATTAGTTTGTTATTTATTTGTTTGGTTAATTTGTTAGTATAATATTAGTAGTTTAGTTAGATATATGTTTAGTTAGATTTGTAGTTAGAATTAGTATATTAGTTGTTTAGTTTAGTTAGTTCTGTTTTATTTCTGTTCATAATATTATAAAATCAACAAAAAATATCTCTTTCTGTCTTAGGACAGAATATTAATGAGTTTTTCAGGTTTTATTTAAATCTGTAAATTGTTAATATTGTATATTTTGTGAATAAGATTTTTTTCTGTTAGTAGTTAGATAGTTAATCAGTTAGATTTAGTATAGTATTAGTTAGTAGATTGTATATCTAGAATAGTTAATTTTGTTTTAGTTTGTTTAATAGTTAGTTTTAGTTAGATTAGTTTATTAGTTTGTTTAATAGTTAGTTTTAGTTAGATTAGTTAGTTTAGAGTAGTTTTTTCTTTTTTGTTTTCTTAGGACTTAGATCGGCTAACGGAGCCGCTAAACCTGTCAGGGTGGTTCATCCCAAATGGCTTGGGTTATTAGACAACCCCGGACTAGTTCCACTCTCCCAGTTGACGGATGGTCAATTTCTCCCATCAACAAATGGCGCTAGAAGGAGGCCCTGAATTTAATTAATGGCACGAGGCGGTCGCAAGACTCCTCCACCACCTAATCGCTCACCTATAGTGACTAGAAGCCATTCAAATGATAATATTCCCCTTCAAACAACAACTACTTCAACCGACGTTCCATGGATCACAGTTGGGCCAACAACCCCTAATCCTACAGGTGGTGACATAGAAGAGATTGTCCGTCAATCTCTTATAAGAACCCATAGTGACTTGGCCCATTTGAGGAAACCAAATCGTCCATTGGACCAACCTTTAGACTTCTCTGATATCAGAGAACAATTAGGAGACACTAACATCACTATGAATCCCTCAGATCCAACCCTTAATCCTGCTGCAGGAGGATCTGGGATGCCTCCTTCACCACCTCCATCATCTCCTTCCTCTTCCAGAGGAGATTCCTCTGACGAAGGAAATTCCCCTTCTCAGCCTTCCACACCTACTACACCAATGGAAAATCAGAACAACCCTGCTAGACCTTGGCTGGACCAGGATGCCGTAGCTGTACCTGGAACTAAACATCCCTTATCTAAACACCTGGAGAAATGGCTTCCCAAGTTTGACCCTAACTCAAAACAAATCGCTGAAGATCACATTAAAAAGTTTATGTTAGCCATAAGACTCTGCAATTTCGAACATGAATACGTTGTCTATAGGTTGTTCCCTTATACTTTTGAGGGCAATGCATCTACATGGTACTTTTCCCAACAACCCCATACCATCGTGTCTTGGGAAAAGTTTGAGTCATGATTTTTGGAAAAGTTCGGAGATGGCAAGCCTCCGGAAGTCCTAGTCATGGATCTTTCTAGCTTAAGAATGAACCCAAAAGAAAAATTTAAAGATTTTAATCAAAGATTCTTAACACTTAAAAAATGATTCCCTGCAGATTCCATGCCTATCGAGAGTCTTATAATAGCATACTACACTAAAGCTTTGCATCAAAGTATAGCTATTTGGGTTAAACGATCTAAGAAAGCCACGTTGTTAGAAGCCTTCGAGGAGGCCAACCAGATTGAAAAAGACATTCTTAGTCTTAAAGATTCTACTAGCAATGAAACAGAGACTAGTTATTCTTCCAAAAAGAAGATCGAAATCCTCCCCAAACCTACTCAAAGTAAAACATAAACTAAAAGATTGGATTTAGAAAACTTAACTAAATTTGTTCAAAAACTGTCAAATCAAGTTATAGACTTAAAAAGGATGACCGAAGAAGCTTCCTCGAGCAAAGGGCCTTACAAACCCCCATTTCAGAAGCCTTTTCCTACCAACCGACCTAATCCAACCACCGAGGGACTTAATCTAGAAAGTCTGCAATGCGCTCTTCAAACAATTCTAGAAGCCCAAGATAAATTGATGCCTCCTGAGATCCCTGAGGAGGTAGTTGAACAAGAGACAGTTCAGGAAGAAGAGTCTTCTCCAAACATTTTCGGACACTTCTCGGATAGCATCTTTCAAGCTAACTTCGAGACAGTACATCCCTATAATACCAGGAGTAAGACAACAAACAAACCTTCTGCTGAAAACACTACAACTTCGCCTCCAAAGAAATCTAAATCAGTTGAGACTAAACAGAGTAATGTGAACCCCAACTTATATTATGATGTAGTTGAAGATCTTAAAACATTGAGGGCTAACATTTTTGTTTATGAGTTATTGAAATTTCCATTTATGCTACAAAAAATGTTACAAAATATCTTAGAGAATGGAAAAAATGGTAATTCAAGTGGTAACAAGGTTGTGAAAAGCAAAGTTCCTCAGAAGACTCCCACCAAAAACAACCCTGATCCACAAGATAAAGGGAGCCTTTCTGTAAGTAATGTGAATAATGTAAATAATGTATATAAAGTAGCTATAGAAACTGCGAGTAAAAAGCCACAAGCTACCACTCTTAGCGCTCGCAAAAATGTACCTCCATTTTTGTTAAATTTCAAAATCTTTAATAGAAACGTGCACAATTGTATGGTAGACTCAGGAGCGTCATCCAATGTGATGCCGTGGTCTATATGCCAGAAGATTAATGCAGAAGTTGAACCATCTACTTTAAAAATCATACAGCTTGATCGGACCAATGTTAAAGTTATAGGCGAACTAAAGAATGTGCTTATTAGATTATCATCTAACCCCAAGGTTCATCAAGTCATTGATATAATTGTTGTGGATATTCCAAAAGTGTATGGTATGTTTTTAAGCAGAGACTAGTCGGAGAAACTATATGGTTATTTGGCGACAGATTGGTCCCATCTATGGCTTCCAGACAATGGTAATCCTAACAAGATCAAGGTGAATTGTGAACGCTACCTTAAGTTCACGGTCACAGATTTGAATGATCCCAACGAACCATTTACACCTTCTTCAGAAATTTCATGGCCGAGGCTTCACCTATCACCAATCCAGAACAACAGTCTGATATTGTAGCATATGTGTAGCCAACAGCTTCTATGCAATGGTCTCATGTACCCAATGGAAATCAAATTTGGTCTCTTTATTTTGACAGGTCAAATTCCAAAGAAGGAGCTGGAGCAGGCTATGTTATTATCGATCCGGCAGGTAACAAAACATTAATTGCATGTAGGTTGGAATTTGAATGTACTAATAATACTGTAGAATATGAGGCTTTAATGCAAGGTCTCGGAGAAGCTTCGAATATGAACATTCAAAATTTAACCGTCTTTGGCGACTCTAAGATAGTGGTTAGACAGGTAAGAAATTCTATCCATTATCTATCTCCGCATCTGAAAAGATACCAATTCGAGGTAAGCAATTTAATGAATAAATTTTCTTCTTTCAATATAAATTCTATTCCTAGATTGAATAACTTTGAAGAAGATTTATTAGCTAATGTAGCTTCTAAACTTCTTCCTGCAGAAGGCTTGTCCCCAGATGCATTCTCTATTGAGATACTATTCCGGCCATCTGTTCCCGACAACATCATGAACTGGAGAGTCTTTGACAACGATCGGCAAATTATTAACTTTTTTCACATGGAAGAAACTTTTCAAGGCGTGGTGATAGACGAACACACGCACGACGACAATTTGCGTGATTTCACGGTAATACCAGATCCGAGAACTCCTGAATCTTCATCGGACATGGTAAACTCAATCCCTAAATCTATTGTTAGATTAGAGAAGTTTTATGATATTCAAGATAAATTTAAAAAGTTGGTCAACTGTAAAACCAATAGTTCCTCGTTATCATATGAAAAAGTAAACTTAGGAACAAATGAAAATCCTCAGTGCATTAATCTATGGTTGGGGTGTTCTCAACAAGAAAAAGATGCATTTAATAAATTTTTCAAAGAGTTTAAATATGTTTTTTCATGGACGTATGATGACCTTAAAATGTTCGACCCTAACATCATACAGCATGTCATTCCGATGAAGCCCCAAACCTTACCCTTTCAACAAAAATTGAGGAAAATTCACCCCAAGCTCGAACCGACCATTCAAAAAGAATTGAATAAGCTCCTAAATGCTAAGATAATTTTTCTTGCTAGGCACACTCAATGGGTTTCTAACCTTGTCCCAGTCCGGAAGAAAAGTAGAGAAATTTGACTCTGTGTCGATTTCTGAAACCTTAATAGAGCGTCTGATAAAGACAACTATCCTATCCCACCCATGGAACATATCCTTCAACATGTATCTGGTTCTGAGAGGCTATCCTTACTAGATGGTTTCTTTGGATATAACCAAGTCCTGATGTCTCCACCAGACCAACTTAAAACTACCTTCCGTACCCCGTGGGGCACTTATGCTTATCGTAAATTGACCTTTGGATTGATTAACGCTGGCACCACTTTTCAGAGAGAAATGGACATTTCTTTCCGAGGCTTAATCAATCAGTCCATTGTAGTTTACTTAGATGATGTGACAATATTTTCTAAAAATAAAAGTGATCATCTAGCTCACTTACGAGCCATTCTACAATGATGTCGTAAATATGGCATCTCTTTGAACCTGAAGAAATACATCTTTGTAGTAGAATAGGGTAAACTCTTGGGTTTTATTGTGTCGAACGAAGGGATGATTATCAACCCCGAAAGGACACAAGTTATTGTGAAACTTACCCCTCCTACATCCAAAAAATCTATCCAGTCTTTCTTAGGCCAGATTAACTTTGTGAGGAGATTCGTCCCCAGTTTTTTCGAAATGGTCAGGCCTTTACAAAATCTAATTAAGAAAGACACCCAATATCACTGGGGACCCCTAGAATGTCAAGCTTTTAATGCAATAAAGAATTCCATAATAGACGCTCTGTCTCTCATGAGCTCAGATTTTTCTCAAGACTTTACACTCTATACTTTTGCTTCTGACCATTCCTATGCTGCCATCCTAACCCAAAAGAATGCCAAAAACAATGAAGTACCCATTGCCTTTATGAGATCTGCTTTCAAAGGTGCTAAAATTAACTACCCAGTGGTAGATCGACAAGCATATGTTGTTTTTAAAGAAGTCAAGCACTTCCGGTCCTATCTTTTGAAGTCAAGGATGAAAGTCATTGTCCCCTACCTAGCCATCAGGAATCTGTTAGTGCAGAAGGAACTAGGAGAAAAGAAAGCTAACTGGGTCACCTCCTTGCAGGAGTATGACTTAGAAATCACCCCAGCTCAGATAGTGATAGGCCAAGGGTTATGCAAGTTAGTTGTTGATTCAGCAGTAGGACAACAAGAAGAAAGTGATGCGTCAAACCTAGGACAACACGATCAGAATCTAATCTGTTGCACACAAAACTCTGTTAGTCCTTGGTATGATGATATAAGATTCTATCTTGAACATGGGTTAGCACCCCTTCACCTTGATTCCGCTAAAAGAAGAGCGTTGAGATTAAATTTTTCCTCCTTTCATCTGGTTAATGGTATCCTATTTCGGAAAAGTTTTGACGGCGTACTGATGCGTTGTCTTGAAAAAGACGAAGCATAAAAAGTCTTGCTAGAGTTGCATGCAGGAGAAGCTGGTGGTCATTTTTGTGGTGACACCACTACCCATAAGGTTTTGAGAGCCATTTATTATTGGCCCATGCTTTTTAGAGACGCCCATGCCTTGTGTTGTAAATGTATCATTTGTTAGAAAGCATCAGGGCGGTTACAAAAACCAACCTTTCCTTTGCAGCCCGTTTCAGTAGATTCTCCTTTTCAGTAGTGGGGCCTTGATATCATAGGTTCAATCAACCCCCTGTCCTCAAAACATCACAGGTTTATTGTGATAGCCATAGATTACTTTACCCGATGGTCTGAAGCTGCCGCATTAAGAACTGTCAACACTAGTCAGGTAATTGCCTTTCTAAATTCGAATATTATCACTCATTTTTGTATCCCTGACTGTTTAGTATTAGATAACACTTCCTACTTCTCCTCTCTTGAGATGAGTGAGTTCACTTTGGAAAAAAGGAATTAAATTGAAGTATTTTTCTAGCTATTACCCACAGGGCAATGGATTGGTAGAATTGACAAACAAGAACTTGATTAAAATCATCAAGAGAACGATGGTTGAAAATCACAAGAATTGGTACAATGCACTGCTAAACACGTTGTGGGATGATAGGGTAACGCGAAAATATGCTATAGGTAACTCCCCCTTTTTTCTCATTTATGGCAGAGAAGCAATTTTGCCACCTCACATTCTTCTTTCTTCACTTCAGTTGTCGCAGAAAATCCAAGAAGAAGATTGTCCACCTTTGGAAAACCGAATTAACACTTTGATGAAGCTAGAAGAAGTAAGGGCCCAAGCTAAACATAAGTTAGATCAACATCAACTATTGGTTAAAAGCTGGTTTGATTCTAACTCTGCTTCTGATAGGAATTTTGAAGTAGGCGACCTCGTCCTGAAATGGGACAAACCACATGAGGGAAAGGGAGAGAACAAAAAATTTCAAAACTTATGGCTCGGACTGTTTTTAATTGCTGAAAATTTGGGTCCCAGTTCTTTTCAATTGCAAAACATTGAGAGGCATCTTGACACCTATCCGGTGAATGGCCAAGCCCTGAAAAGATACTTTGCTTGATGACAACCCTTGTATATTATGTACATATTCTGCTTTTGTTTTCTTTTTCGCTTGCTTTTTTGTTTTTGATTTTTTTTTTCTTTTGAGTTTATCAGTTTGTATTTTCTTTGAAATACACATACCTGTGTACTGAGCTATTCAGACCAAGACAACAGAAAATTCCTTCGCTGAAATAACTGCTAAAGAAATTTTGTATAAACATCAGTGGTATATTTCTGAAATTTATATCTGTGTTGGTAAAAGTCTGTTGTTTGAAAGAAGTTGATTGGTTTCGATCTCTGAGTAAAGCTTGTCATGATCATCTATTATCTTTTTACGCTATCCCTATTCCTTAAGGGAATGACTCAGATGATGTCTCCCTGCCTTATGAAGTTGTTTTTTGCAAATAAAACATCTCTGGCTCTTAATAAAGGACAGTTTTAAAAAATTATGATGAGATCTAAAAAATATGTTAAAATATCATGATTTTCAGCGTCACCCCACTCAACTATATATCTTTGAAAAAAAAAACAAAATAAATTATAATAAAGCTGTGGCAAGTGCTTGTAAACCCGTCGGGATGCTGAAAAGGTCTGCTGGCAGCAGGTAAATGCATGTATGATGTCAAGACAACTTCACCGGGGTACTGAACAGGCCTGCTGGCATCAAAGCAATGTCGGGTATATGAAAATGCAAATAAGAAACCTCTTTAATGTCCTTTATTCTGATCTAGAACTTCTTGACAGGATACAAATGTTAGAGTGGGTTAAATGGAAACCTTGTCGAGGCTATGGATGCCTACTGGCAGCAGTGGCTCTGTCAACAGTACTAGAGATTTTATCTTTAATGTCGTGACTTGCTGGTCTTAAGACTGTTATCTTTTTTCATCTTTTAAACACTGCTGGAATAGTTGGTTAATGATGATGTTTATACAATTTTCTGGTTGTTTTTTTTGAGTTGGAATTATCTTGGCTGTCCTAATATGAATTTGTCCTTTTGGTAGAGATAACTGCTTCTACCAGTGTGTCGCCATTGTTGGCAGCCAATTCACATTTTTCCACTGTCTTATAAGCTACCTACACCAATGTTTTGCAAACATTAATTTTTCGTCGCAATTCTCAAATAAACCACATTTTTATTTTTTGCGACATTTGTGCATTTACCTTCGTTCTTATTTTCACGACTGTAATCATGAAAACTTGATCTTTTGAAGTCACATTAGAATCACTATTGAATTGTCATTATCATTCTTGTCGATATTCCCATTGTGCTTACATTTCACTTATCATTATGCAGTTAGCAAAACTTTTTGATCTGTACTCATTGGACATTCTTGGATTGATTGTATGAATTTGTCTCATTGAGTTTGTGATGCATTGGCGATTGGATTTATATGTTCTTTGATTTGATCTACTTGACCATTGGTTTCATAAAATATATAGGTGTTATGGTTAAACCCTTGATATATTTCATTTGATATAACACCTA